>JACCHZ010000089.1:0-19600 GCA_018907045.1 Wiebesia pumilae
TTATACATTTGGAGAAATTTAACATTATTATCAAGAAAAAGAGGAAATTCGACATTCTGTATTTGATTTTATTATTTGCATATTCCTGTAGTTAATATTAACAGTAAATGATATAAATTCAACTTTACTATCAAGGAAATGTATATAATTTGAAATTTATTTATTAACTCTTTTTATTGTTAACTTTTCAGTTGTTAATATTAGCTTTATATTTTAAAATATTTCAACTTTATAGTTAAGAAATAGTTAAGTTGATATTCTTTATTTTCTATTGTTAATTATATGCATTTATTTGATATTATTAACTATAAATAATGAGTAATCAACAATATTTTCAAGGTCAGTGACAATGTGACATGATTTGGTGGATTTATGAAATTATATTGTTTTGGGGCATATTATTATTATACATTTGTAGCAGTTTAACATTATTATCAAGAAAAAGAGGCAATTCACATTCTTTGTTGGATTTATGATTTGCATATTCTGTAGTAAATATTAACAGTAAATTGATATAAATTCAACTTTCCTATCAAGGAAATGTATATACTTTGAATTTATTTATTAACTCTTTTTATTTGTTACTTTTCAGTTGTTAATATTAGCAATATTTTAAAATATTTCAACTTTATAGTTAAGAATAGTTAAATTTGATATTCTTTATTTTCTATTGATAATTATATGCATTTATTTGATATTATTAGCTATAAATTAATGAGTATACAACAATATTTCTCAAGGTCAGTGAAAATTTGACATAATTTGTTGGATTTTATTAAATTATATTGTCTTGGGGCATATTATTATTATAGGTTTGGAGCAATTTAAACATTATTATAAAGATAAAGAGGCAATTTGACATTCTGTTTTTGGATTTTATGATTTTCTTATTCTGTAGTTAACATTAACAGTAAATTAATATAGATTCAACTTTATTATCATGGAATTGTATATAATTTGAATTTATTTATTAACTCTTAATTTCTTGCGTTTCAATTGTTAATATTGGATTTAGATTTACAAATAATTCAACATTTATAGTTAAGAGATAATTTAAATTAGATATTCTTTATATTCTATTGTTAATTATAGGAATTTATTTGATATTATTAGCTATAAATAAGTGAATATTCAACAATATTTTTCAAGGTCAGTAAAAATTCCACATGATTAAGTGAATTTTATAACATATTGTTTTGGGGCATATGATTATTATACATTTGGAGCAGTTTAACATTATTATCAAGAAAAAGAGGCAAGTCACATTCTGTGTTGGATTTTATGATTTGCATATTCTGTAGTTAATAATAACAGTAAATTAATATAATTCAACTTTACTATCAAGGAATTGTATATACTTGAATTTATTTATTAACTCTTATGAATTGTTAAATTTCAATTGTTAATATCAGCTATAGATTTACAATAATTCAACTTTATTGTTAAGAAATAGTTTAAATTAGGTATTCTTTATTTTCTATTGTTAATTATGTGCATTGATTTGATATTATTAGCTCTAAGTTAGTGAGTATTCAACAATATTTTTCAAGGTCATTGAAAATTTGACTTGATTTGGTGGATTTTATTAAATATATTGTTTGTGGCATATTATTAATATACATTTGGAGCAATTTAACATTATTATCAAGACAAAGAGGGAATTCGACATTCTTTGTTGGATTTCATGATTTGCATATTCTGTAGTAAATATTAACAGTAAATTGATATAAATTCAACTTTCCTATCAAGGAAATATATATACTTTGAATTTATTTATTAACTCTTATGAATTGTTAAATTTCAATTGTTAATATCAGCTTTAGATTTTAAAATAATTCAACTTTATAGTTAAGAAATAGTTTAGATTTGATATTCTTTTATTCTATTGTTAATTATATGCATTGATTTTACATTATTAGCTTTAAATTAGAGAAAATTCTACAATATTTTTCAATGTCAGTGAAAATTTTACATGATTTGGTGAATTATATTAAATTATATTGTTTTGGGGCATATTATTTTTATACATTTGAAGCAGTTTAACATTATTATCAAGAAAAAGAGGCAATTTGACATTCTGTATTTGATTTTATGATTTGCATATTCTGTAGTTAATATTAACAGTAAATTGATATAAATTCAACTTTACAATCAAGGAAATGTATATACTTTGAATTTATTTATTAACTCTTTTTATTTGTTACTTTTCAGTTGTTAATATTAGCTTTATATTTAAAACATTTCAACTTTATAGTTAAGAAATAGTTTAAGTTGGATATTCTTTATTTTCTATTGTTAATTATATGAATTTATTTCATATTATTAGCCATAAATTAAAGAGTATTCAACAATATTTTTCAAGGTCAGTGAAAATTTGACATGATTTGGTGGATTATATTAAATTATATTGTTTTGGGGCATATTATTTTTATACATTTGGAGCAGTTTAACATTATTATCAAGAAAAAGAGGCAATTTGACATTCTGTGTTGGATTTTATGATTTCATATTTGTAGTAAACATTAACAGTAAATTGATATAAATTCAACTATACTATCAAGGAAATGTATATACTTTGAATTTATTTATTAACTCTTTTTATTTGTTACTTTTCAGTTGTTAATATTAGCTTTATATTTTAAAATATTTCAACTTTATAGTTAAGAAATAGTTTATAGTTGGATATTCTTTATTTTCTATTGTTAATTATATGCATTTATTTGATATTATTAACTATAAATTAATGAGTAATCAACAATATTTTTCAAGGTCAGTGAAAATTTGACATGATTTGGTGGATTTTATTAAATTATATTGTTTTGGGGCATATTATTATTATACAATTGGAGAAATTTAACATTATTATCAAGAAAAAGAGGAAATTTGACATTCTGTGTTGGATTTTATGATTTGCATATTCTGTAGTAAATATTAACAGTAAATTGATATAAATTCAACTTTCCTATCAAGGAAATGTATATACTTTGAATTTATTTATTCACTCTTTTTATTTGTTACTTTTCAGTTGTTAATATTAGCAATATTTTAAAATATTTCAACTTTATAGTTAAGAAATAGTTTAAATTTGATATTCTTTATTTTCTATTGTTAATTATGTGCATTGATTCGATATTATTAGCTCTAAATTAGTGAGTATTCAACAATATTTTTCAAGGTCAGTGAAAATTTGACATGATTTGGTGGATTTTATTAAATTATATTGTCTTGGGGCATATTATTATTATAGGTTTGGAGCAATTTAACATTATTATCAAGAATAAGAGGAACTTTGACATTCTGTGTTAGATTTTATGATTTTCTTATTCTGTAGTTAATATTAACAGTAAATTAATATAGATTCAACTTTATTATCATGGAATTGTATATAATTTGAATTTATTTATTAACTCTTATAATTTCTTGCGTTTCAATTGTTAATATTGGATTTAGATTTACAAATAATTCAACATTATAGTTAAGAAATAATTTAAATTAGATATTCTTTATATTCTATTGTTAATTATAGGAATTTATTTGATATTATTAGCTATAAATAAGTGAATATTCAACAATATTTTTCAAGGTCAGTGAAAATTTGACATGATTTGGTGGATTTTATTAAATTATATTGTTTGGGGCATATTATTATTATACATTTGGAGCAATTTAACATTATTATCAGGAAAAAGTGGAACTTTTTACATTCTGTGTTGGATTTTATTATCAAATTATTCTGTAGTTAATATTAACAGTAAATAGATATAAATTCAACTTTACTTCAAGGAAATGTATATACTTTGAATTTATTTATTAACTCTTTTTATTTGTTACTCTTCAGTTGTTAATATTAGCAATATTTTAAAATATTTCAACTTTATAGTTAAGAAATAGTTTAAATTTGATATTCTTTATTTTCTATTGTTAATTATATGCATTGATTTTACATTATTAGCTCTAAATTAGGAGTATTCATTTTTTCAAGGTCAGTGAAAATTTGACATGATTGGTGGATTATTTTAAATTATATTGTTTTGGGGCATATTATTTTTATACATTTGGAGAAATTTAACATTATTATCAAGAAAAAGAGGAAATTCGACATTCTGTATTTGATTTTATGATTTGCATATTCTGTAGTTAATATTAACAGTAAATTGATATAAATTCAACTTTACTATCAAGGAAATGTATATAATTTGAATTTATTTATTAACTCTTTTTATTTGTTACTTTTCAGTTGTTAATATTAGCTTTATATTTTAAAATATTTCAACTTTATAGTTAAGAAATAGTTTAAGTTGGATATTCTTTATTTTCTATTGTTAATTATATGCATTTATTTGATATTATTAACTATAAATTAATGAGTAATCAACAATATTTTTCAAGGTCAGTGAAAATTTGACATGATTTGGTGGATTTTATGAAATTATATTGTTTTGGGGCATATTATTATTATACATTTGTAGCAGTTTAACATTATTATCAAGAAAAAGAGGCAATTCACATTCTTTGTTGGATTTTATGATTTGCATATTCTGTAGTAAATATTAACAGTAAATTGATATAAATTCAACTTTCCTATCAAGGAAATGTATATACTTTGAATTTATTTATTAACTCTTTTTATTTGTTACTTTTCAGTTGTTAATATTAGCAATATTTTAAAATATTTCAACTTTATAGTTAAGAAATAGTTTAAATTTGATATTCTTTATTTTCTATTGATAATTATATGCATTTATTTGATATTATTAGCTATAAATTAATGAGTATACAACAATATTTCTCAAGGTCAGTGAAAATTTGACATAATTTGTTGGATTTTATTAAATTATATTGTCTTGGGGCATATTATTATTATAGGTTTGGAGCAATTTAACATTATTATAAAGATAAAGAGGCAATTTGACATTCTGTTTTGGATTTTATGATTTTCTTATTCTGTAGTTAACATTAACAGTAAATTAATATAGATTCAACTTTATTATCATGGAATTGTATATAATTTGAATTTATTTATTAACTCTTATAATTTCTTGCGTTTCAATTGTTAATATTGGATTTAGATTTACAAATAATTCAACATTATAGTTAAGAGATAATTTAAATTAGATATTCTTTATATTCTATTGTTAATTATAGGAATTTATTTGATATTATTAGCTATAAATAAGTGAATATTCAACAATATTTTTCAAGGTCAGTAAAAATTCCACATGATTAAGTGAATTTTATAACATATTGTTTTGGGGCATATGATTATTATACATTTGGAGCAGTTTAACATTATTATCAAGAAAAAGAGGCAAGTCACATTCTGTGTTGGATTTTATGATTTGCATATTCTGTAGTTAATAATAACAGTAAATTAATATAAATTCAACTTTACTATCAAGGAATTGTATATACTTTGAATTTATTTATTAACTCTTATGAATTGTTAAATTTCAATTGTTAATATCAGCTATAGATTTACAATAATTCAACTTTATTGTTAAGAAATAGTTTAAATTAGGTATTCTTTATTTTCTATTGTTAATTATGTGCATTGATTTGATATTATTAGCTCTAAGTTAGTGAGTATTCAACAATATTTTTCAAGGTCATTGAAAATTTGACTTGATTTGGTGGATTTTATTAAATTATATTGTTTGGGGCATATTATTAATATACATTTGGAGCAATTTAACATTATTATCAAGACAAAGAGGGAATTCGACATTCTTTGTTGGATTTCATGATTTGCATATTCTGTAGTAAATATTAACAGTAAATTGATATAAATTCAACTTTCCTATCAAGGAAATATATATACTTTGAATTTATTTATTAACTCTTATGAATTGTTAAATTTCAATTGTTAATATCAGCTTTAGATTTTAAAATAATTCAACTTTATAGTTAAGAAATAGTTTAGATTTGATATTCTTTTATTCTATTGTTAATTATATGCATTGATTTTACATTATTAGCTTTAAATTAGAGAAAATTCTACAATATTTTTCAATGTCAGTGAAAATTTTACATGATTTGGTGAATTATATTAAATTATATTGTTTTGGGGCATATTATTTTTATACATTTGAAGCAGTTTAACATTATTATCAAGAAAAAGAGGCAATTTGACATTCTGTATTTGATTTTATGATTTGCATATTCTGTAGTTAATATTAACAGTAAATTGATATAAATTCAACTTTACAATCAAGGAAATGTATATACTTTGAATTTATTTATTAACTCTTTTTATTTGTTACTTTTCAGTTGTTAATATTAGCTTTATATTTTAAAACATTTCAACTTTATAGTTAAGAAATAGTTTAAGTTGGATATTCTTTATTTTCTATTGTTAATTATATGAATTTATTTCATATTATTAGCCATAAATTAAAGAGTATTCAACAATATTTTTCAAGGTCAGTGAAAATTTGACATGATTTGGTGGATTATATTAAATTATATTGTTTTGGGGCATATTATTTTTATACATTTGGAGCAGTTTAACATTATTATCAAGAAAAAGAGGCAATTTGACATTCTGTGTTGGATTTTATGATTTGCATATTTTGTAGTAAACATTAACAGTAAATTGATATAAATTCAACTATACTATCAAGGAAATGTATATACTTTGAATTTATTTATTAACTCTTTTTATTTGTTACTTTTCAGTTGTTAATATTAGCTTTATATTTTAAAATATTTCAACTTTATAGTTAAGAAATAGTTTAAGTTGGATATTCTTTATTTTCTATTGTTAATTATATGCATTTATTTGATATTATTAACTATAAATTAATGAGTAATCAACAATATTTTTCAAGGTCAGTGAAAATTTGACATGATTTGGTGGATTTTATTAAATTATATTGTTTTGGGGCATATTATTATTATACAATTGGAGAAATTTAACATTATTATCAAGAAAAAGAGGAAATTTGACATTCTGTGTTGGATTTTATGATTTGCATATTCTGTAGTAAATATTAACAGTAAATTGATATAAATTCAACTTTCCTATCAAGGAAATGTATATACTTTGAATTTATTTATTCACTCTTTTTATTTGTTACTTTTCAGTTGTTAATATTAGCAATATTTTAAAATATTTCAACTTTATAGTTAAGAAATAGTTTAAATTTGATATTCTTTATTTTCTATTGTTAATTATGTGCATTGATTCGATATTATTAGCTCTAAATTAGTGAGTATTCAACAATATTTTTCAAGGTCAGTGAAAATTTGACATGATTTGGTGGATTTTATTAAATTATATTGTCTTGGGGCATATTATTATTATAGGTTTGGAGCAATTTAACATTATTATCAAGAATAAGAGGAACTTTGACATTCTGTGTTAGATTTTATGATTTTCTTATTCTGTAGTTAATATTAACAGTAAATTAATATAGATTCAACTTTATTATCATGGAATTGTATATAATTTGAATTTATTTATTAACTCTTATAATTTCTTGCGTTTCAATTGTTAATATTGGATTTAGATTTACAAATAATTCAACATTATAGTTAAGAAATAATTTAAATTAGATATTCTTTATATTCTATTGTTAATTATAGGAATTTATTTGATATTATTAGCTATAAATAAGTGAATATTCAACAATATTTTTCAAGGTCAGTGAAAATTTGACATGATTTGGTGGATTATTTTAAATTATATTGTTTTGGGGCATATTATTTTTATACATTTGGAGAAATTTAACATTATTATCAAGAAAAAGAGGAAATTCGACATTCTGTATTTGATTTTATGATTTGCATATTCTGTAGTTAATATTAACAGTAAATTGATATAAATTCAACTTTACTATCAAGGAAATGTATATAATTTGAATTTATTTATTAACTCTTTTTATTTGTTACTTTTCAGTTGTTAATATTAGCTTTATATTTTAAAATATTTCAACTTTATAGTTAAGAAATAGTTTAAGTTGGATATTCTTTATTTTCTATTGTTAATTATATGCATTTATTTGATATTATTAACTATAAATTAATGAGTAATCAACAATATTTTTCAAGGTCAGTGAAAATTTGACATGATTTGGTGGATTTTATGAAATTATATTGTTTTGGGGCATATTATTATTATACATTTGTAGCAGTTTAACATTATTATCAAGAAAAAGAGGCAATTCACATTCTTTGTTGGATTTTATGATTTGCATATTCTGTAGTAAATATTAACAGTAAATTGATATAAATTCAACTTTCCTATCAAGGAAATGTATATACTTTGAATTTATTTATTAACTCTTTTTATTTGTTACTTTTCAGTTGTTAATATTAGCAATATTTTAAAATATTTCAACTTTATAGTTAAGAAATAGTTTAAATTTGATATTCTTTATTTTCTATTGATAATTATATGCATTTATTTGATATTATTAGCTATAAATTAATGAGTATACAACAATATTTCTCAAGGTCAGTGAAAATTTGACATAATTTGTTGGATTTTATTAAATTATATTGTCTTGGGGCATATTATTATTATAGGTTTGGAGCAATTTAACATTATTATAAAGATAAAGAGGCAATTTGACATTCTGTTTTGGATTTTATGATTTTCTTATTCTGTAGTTAACATTAACAGTAAATTAATATAGATTCAACTTTATTATCATGGAATTGTATATAATTTGAATTTATTTATTAACTCTTATAATTTCTTGCGTTTCAATTGTTAATATTGGATTTAGATTTACAAATAATTCAACATTATAGTTAAGAGATAATTTAAATTAGATATTCTTTATATTCTATTGTTAATTATAGGAATTTATTTGATATTATTAGCTATAAATAAGTGAATATTCAACAATATTTTTCAAGGTCAGTAAAAATTCCACATGATTAAGTGAATTTTATAACATATTGTTTTGGGGCATATGATTATTATACATTTGGAGCAGTTTAACATTATTATCAAGAAAAAGAGGCAAGTCACATTCTGTGTTGGATTTTATGATTTGCATATTCTGTAGTTAATAATAACAGTAAATTAATATAAATTCAACTTTACTATCAAGGAATTGTATATACTTTGAATTATTTATTAACTCTTATGAATTGTTAAATTTCAATTGTTAATATCAGCTATAGATTTACAATAATTCAACTTTATTGTTAAGAAATAGTTTAAATTAGGTATTCTTTATTTTCTATTGTTAATTATGTGCATTGATTTGATATTATTAGCTCTAAGTTAGTGAGTATTCAACAATATTTTTCAAGGTCATTGAAAATTTGACTTGATTTGGTGGATTTTATTAAATTATATTGTTTGGGGCATATTATTAATATACATTTGGAGCAATTTAACATTATTATCAAGACAAAGAGGGAATTCGACATTCTTTGTTGGATTTCATGATTTGCATATTCTGTAGTAAATATTAACAGTAAATTGATATAAATTCAACTTTCCTATCAAGGAAATATATATACTTTGAATTTATTTATTAACTCTTATGAATTGTTAAATTTCAATTGTTAATATCAGCTTTAGATTTTAAAATAATTCAACTTTATAGTTAAGAAATAGTTTAGATTTGATATTCTTTTATTCTATTGTTAATTATATGCATTGATTTTACATTATTAGCTTTAAATTAGAGAAAATTCTACAATATTTTTCAATGTCAGTGAAAATTTTACATGATTTGGTGAATTATATTAAATTATATTGTTTTGGGGCATATTATTTTTATACATTTGAAGCAGTTTAACATTATTATCAAGAAAAAGAGGCAATTTGACATTCTGTATTTGATTTTATGATTTGCATATTCTGTAGTTAATATTAACAGTAAATTGATATAAATTCAACTTTACAATCAAGGAAATGTATATACTTTGAATTTATTTATTAACTCTTTTTATTTGTTACTTTTCAGTTGTTAATATTAGCTTTATATTTTAAAACATTTCAACTTTATAGTTAAGAAATAGTTTAAGTTGGATATTCTTTATTTTCTATTGTTAATTATATGAATTTATTTCATATTATTAGCCATAAATTAAAGAGTATTCAACAATATTTTTCAAGGTCAGTGAAAATTTGACATGATTTGGTGGATTATATTAAATTATATTGTTTTGGGGCATATTATTTTTATACATTTGGAGCAGTTTAACATTATTATCAAGAAAAAGAGGCAATTTGACATTCTGTGTTGGATTTTATGATTTGCATATTTTGTAGTAAACATTAACAGTAAATTGATATAAATTCAACTATACTATCAAGGAAATGTATATACTTTGAATTTATTTATTAACTCTTTTTATTTGTTACTTTTCAGTTGTTAATATTAGCTTTATATTTTAAAATATTTCAACTTTATAGTTAAGAAATAGTTTAAGTTGGATATTCTTTATTTTCTATTGTTAATTATATGCATTTATTTGATATTATTAACTATAAATTAATGAGTAATCAACAATATTTTTCAAGGTCAGTGAAAATTTGACATGATTTGGTGGATTTTATTAAATTATATTGTTTTGGGGCATATTATTATTATACAATTGGAGAAATTTAACATTATTATCAAGAAAAAGAGGAAATTTGACATTCTGTGTTGGATTTTATGATTTGCATATTCTGTAGTAAATATTAACAGTAAATTGATATAAATTCAACTTTCCTATCAAGGAAATGTATATACTTTGAATTTATTTATTCACTCTTTTTATTTGTTACTTTTCAGTTGTTAATATTAGCAATATTTTAAAATATTTCAACTTTATAGTTAAGAAATAGTTTAAATTTGATATTCTTTATTTTCTATTGTTAATTATGTGCATTGATTCGATATTATTAGCTCTAAATTAGTGAGTATTCAACAATATTTTTCAAGGTCAGTGAAAATTTGACATGATTTGGTGGATTTTATTAAATTATATTGTCTTGGGGCATATTATTATTATAGGTTTGGAGCAATTTAACATTATTATCAAGAATAAGAGGAACTTTGACATTCTGTGTTAGATTTTATGATTTTCTTATTCTGTAGTTAACATTAACAGTAAATTAATATAGATTCTACTTTATTATCATGGAATTGTATATAATTTGAATTTATTTATTAACTCTTATAATTTCTTGCGTTTCAATTGTTAATATTGGATTTAGATTTACAAATAATTCAACATTATAGTTAAGAAATAATTTAAATTAGATATTCTTTATATTCTATTGTTAATTATAGGAATTTATTTGATATTATTAGCTATAAATAAGTGAATATTCAACAATATTTTTCAAGGTCAGTAAAAATTCCACATGATTAAGTGAATTTTATAACATATTGTTTTGGGGCATATGATTATTATACATTTGGAGCAGTTTAACATTATTATCAAGACAAAGAGGGAATTCGACATTCTTTGTTGGATTTCATGATTTGCATATTCTGTAGTAAATATTAACAGTAAATTGATATAAATTCAACTTTCCTATCAAGGAAATATATATACTTTGAATTTATTTATTAACTCTTTTTATTTGTTACTTTTCAGTTGTTAATATTAGCTTTATATTTTAAAATATTTCAACTTTATAGTTAAGAAATAGTTTAAGCTGGATATTCTTTATTTTCTATTGTTAATTATATGAATTTATTTGATATTATTAGCCATAAATTAAAGAGTATTCAACAATATTTTTCAAGTTCAGTGAAAATTTTACATGATTTGGTGAATTATATTAAATTATATTGTTTTGGGGCATATTATTTTTATACATTTGAAGCAGTTTAACATTATTATCAAGAAAAAGAGGCAATTTGACATTCTGTATTTGATTTTATGATTTGCATATTCTGTAGTTAATATTAACAGTAAATTGATATAAATTCAACTTTACAATCAAGGAAATGTATATACTTTGAATTTATTTATTAACTCTTTTTATTTGTTACTTTTCAGTTGTTAATATTAGCTTTATATTTTAAAACATTTCAACTTTATAGTTAAGAAATAGTTTAAGTTGGATATTCTTTATTTTCTATTGTTAATTATATGAATTTATTTCATATTATTAGCCATAAATTAAAGAGTATTCAACAATATTTTTCAAGGTCAGTGAAAATTTGACATGATTTGGTGGATTTTATTAAATTATATTGTTTTGGGGCATATTATTATTAAACAATTGGAGAAATTTAACATTATTATCAAGAAAAAGAGGAAATTTGACATTCTGTGTTGGATTTTATGATTTGCAGATTCTGTAGTAAATATTAACAGTAAATTGTTATAAATTCAACTTTCCTATCAAGGAAATGTATATACTTTGAATTTATTTATTCACTCTTTTTATTTGTTACTTTTCAGTTGTTAATATTAGCAATATTTTAAAATATTTCAACTTTATAGTTAAGAAATAGTTTAAATTTGATATTCTTTATTTTCTATTGTTAATTATGTGCATTGATTCGATATTATTAGCTCTAAATTAGTGAGTATTCAACAATATTTTTCAAGGTCAGTGAAAATTTGACATGATTTGGTGGATTTTATTAAATTATATTGTCTTGGGGCATATTATTATTATAGGTTTGGAGCAATTTAACATTATTATCAAGAATAAGAGGAACTTTGACATTCTGTGTTAGATTTTATGATTTTTTTATTCTGTAGTTAATATTAACAGTAAATTAATATAAATTCAACATTACTATCAAGGAATTGTATATACTTTGAATTTATTTATTAACTCTTATGATTTGTTATGATCAATTGTTAATATTAGCATTAAATATTAAAATAATTGAACTTTATAGTTAAGAAATAGTTTAGATTTATATTCTTTATATTCTATTGTTAATTATATGCATTGATTTTACATTATTAGCTTTAAATTAGAGAATATTCAACAATATTTTTCAAGGTCAGTGAAAATTTCACATGATTTGGTGGATTTTATTAAATTATATTGATTTGGGGCATATTATTATTAATCATTTGGTGAATTTAACATTATTATCATGAAAAAGAGGAACTTTTTACATTCTGTGTTAGGTTCTATGATTTGCTAATTCTGTAGATAATAATAACAGTAAATTAATATAAATTCAACTTTACTATCAAGGAATTGTATATACTTTGAATTTATTTATGAACTCTTATGAATTGTTAAATTTCAATTCTTAATATCAGCTTTAGATGTTAAAATAATTCAATTTTATTGTTAAGAAATAGATTAAATTAGGTATTCTTTATTTTCTATTGTTAATTATATGCATTTATTTGATATTATTAGCTATAAATTAATGAGTATACAACAATATTTCTCAAGGTCAGTGAAAATTTGACATAATTTGGTGGATTTTATTAAATTATACTGTTTGGGGCATATTATTATTATACATTTGGAGCAATTTAACATTATTTTCAGGAAAAAGAGGAACTTTGACATTCTGTGTTGGATTTTATTATCTAATTATTCTGTAGTTAATATTAACAGTAAATTGATATAAATTCAACTTTACTATCAAGGAAATGTATATACTTTGAATTTATTTATTAACTCTTTTTATTGTTACTTTTCAGTTGTTAATATTAGCTTTATATTTTAAAATATTTCAACTTTATAGTTGAGAAATAGTTTGAGTTGGATATTCTTTATTTTCTATTGTTAATTATATGCATTTATTTGATATTATTAACTATAAATTAATGAGTATTCAACAATATTTTTCAAGGTCAGTGAAAATTAGACATGATTTGGTGGATTTTATTAAATTATATTGTTTTGGGGCATATTATTATTATACATTTGGAGAAATTTAATATTATTATCAAGAAAAAGAGGAAATTTGACATTCTGTATTTGATTTTATGATTTGCATATTCTGTAGTTAATATTAACAGTAAATTGATATAAATTCAACTTTCCTATCAAGGAAATGTATATACTCTGAATTTATTTATTAACCCATTTTATTTGTTACTTTTTAGTTGTTATTATTAGCAATATTTTAAAATATTTCAACTTTATAGTTAAGAAATAGTTTAAATTTGATATTCTTTATTTTCTATTGTTAATTATGTGCATTGATTTGATATTATTAGCTATAAATTAATGAGTATACAACAATATTTATCAAGGTCAGTGAAAATTTGACATAATTTGGTGGATTTTATTAAATTATATTGTCTTGGGGCATATTATTATTATAGGTTTGGAGCAATTTACCATTATTATAAAGATAAAGAGGCAATTTGACATTCTGTTTTGGATTTTATGATTTTCTTATTCTGTAGTTAACATTAACAGTAAATTAATATAGATTCTACTTTATTATCATGGAATTGTATATAATTTGAATTTATTTATTAACTCTTATAATTTCTTGCGTTTCAATTGTTAATATTGGATTTAGATTTACAAATAATTCAACATTATAGTTAAGAAATAATTTAAATTAGATATTCTTTATATTCTATTGTTAATTATAGGAATTTATTTGATATTATTAGCTATAAATAAGTGAATATTCAACAATATTTTTCAAGGTCAGTAAAAATTCCACATGATTAAGTGAATTTTATAACATATTGTTTTGGGGCATATGATTATTATACATTTGGAGCAGTTTAACATTATTATCAAGACAATGAGGGAATTCGACATTCTTTGTTGGATTTCATGATTTGCATATTCTGTAGTAAATATTAACAGTAAATTGATATAAATTCAACTTTCCTATCAAGGAAATATATATACTTTGAATTTATTTATTAACTCTTTTTATTTGTTACTTTTCAGTTGTTAATATTAGCTTTATATTTTAAAATATTTCAACTTTATAGTTAAGAAATAGTTTAAGCTGGATATTCTTTATTTTCTATTGTTAATTATATGAATTTATTTGATATTATTAGCCATAAATTAAAGAGTATTCAACAATATTTTTCAAGTTCAGTGAAAATTTTACATGATTTGGTGAATTATATTAAATTATATTGTTTTGGGGCATATTATTTTTATACATTTGAAGCAGTTTAACATTATTATCAAGAAAAAGAGGCAATTTGACATTCTGTATTTGATTTTATGATTTGCATATTCTGTAGTTAATATTAACAGTAAATTGATATAAATTCAACTTTACAATCAAGGAAATGTATATACTTTGAATTTATTTATTAACTCTTTTTATTTGTTACTTTTCAGTTGTTAATATTAGCTTTATATTTTAAAATATTTCAACTTTATAGTTAAGAAATAGTTTAAGTTGGATATTCTTTATTTTCTATTGTTAATTATATGCATTTATTTGATATTATTAACTATAAATTAATGAGTAATCAACAATATTTTTCAAGGTCAGTGAAAATTTGACATGATTTGGTGGATTTTATTAAATTATATTGTTTTGGGGCATATTATTATTAAACAATTGGAGAAATTTAATATTATTATCAAGAAAAAGAGGAAATTTGACATTCTGTGTTGGATTTTATGATTTGCAGATTCTGTAGTAAATATTAACAGTAAATTGATATAAATTCAACTTTCCTATCAAGGAAATGTATATACTTTGAATTTATTTATTCACTCTTTTTATTTGTTACTTTTCAGTTGTTAATATTAGCAATATTTTAAAATATTTCAACTTTATAGTTAAGAAATAGTTTAAATTTGATATTCTTTATTTTCTATTGTTAATTATGTGCATTGATTCGATATTATTAGCTCTAAATTAGTGAGTATTCAACAATATTTTTCAAGGTCAGTGAAAATTTGACATGATTTGGTGGATTTTATTAAATTATATTGTCTTGGGGCATATTATTATTATAGGTTTGGAGCAATTTAACATTATTATCAAGAATAAGAGGAACTTTGACATTCTGTGTTAGATTTTATGATTTTTTATTCTGTAGTTAATATTAACAGTAAATTAATATAGATTCAACTTTATTATCATGGAATTGTATATAATTTGAATTTATTTATTAACTCTTATAATTTCTTGCGTTTCAATTGTTTAATATTGGATTTAGATTTACAAATAATTCAACATTATAGTTAAGAATAAGTTAAATTAGATATTCTTTATATTCTATTGTAATTATAGGAATTTATTTGATATTATTAGCTATAATAAGTGAATATTCAACAATATTTTTCAAGGTCAGTAAAAATTCCACATGATTAAGTGAATTTTAATACATATTGTTTGGGGCATATGATTATTATACATTTGGAGCAGTTTAACATTATTATCAAGAAAAGAGGCAAGTACATTCTGTGTTGGATTTTATGATTTGCATATTCTGTAGTTAATAATAACAGTAAATTATATAAATTCAACTTTACTATCAAGGAATTGTATATTACTTTGAATTTATTTATTAACTCTTATGAATTGTTAAATTTCAATTGTTAATATCAGCTATAGATTTACAATAATTCAACTTTATTGTTAAGAAATAGTTTAAATTTGATATTCTTTATTTTCTATTGTTCATTATGTGCATTGATTTGATATTATTAGCTCTAAATTAGTGAGTATTCAACAATATTTTTCAAGGTGAGTGAAAATTTGACATGATTTGGTGGATTTTATTAAATTATATTGTCTTGGGGCATATTATTATTATAGGTTTGGAGCAATTTAACATTATTATCAAGACAAAGAGGGAATTCGACATTCTTTGTTGGATTTCATGATATGCATATTCTGTAGTAAATATTAACAGTAAATTGATGTAAATTCAACTTTACTATCAAGGAAATGTATATACTTTGAATTTATTTATTAACTCTTTTTATTTGTTGCTTTTCAGTTGTTAATATTAGCTTTATATTTTAAAATATTTCAACTTTATGGTTAAGAAATAGTTTAAGTTGGATATTCTTTATTTTCTATTGTTAATTATATGAATTTATTTGATATTATTAGCCATAAATTAAAGAGTATTCAACAATATTTTTCAGGTTCAGTGAAAATTTTACATGATTTGGTGAATTATATTAAATTATATTGTTTTGGGGCATATTATTTTTATACATTTGAAGCAGTTTAACATTATTATCAAGAAAAAGAGGCAATTTGACATTCTGTATTTGATTTTATGATTTGCATATTCTGTAGTTAATATTAACAGTAAATTGATATAAATTCAACTTTACAATCAAGGAAATGTATATACTTTGAATTTATTTATTAACTCTTTTTATTTGTTACTTTTCAGTTGTTAATATTAGCTTTATATTTTAAAACATTTCAACTTTATAGTTAAGAAATAGTTTAAGTTGGATATTCTTTATTTTCTATTGTTAATTATATGAATTTATTTCATATTATTAGTCATAAATTAAAGAGTATTCAACAATATTTTTCAAGGTCAGTGAAAATTTGACATGATTTGGTGGATTATATTAAATTATATTGTTTTGGGGCATATTATTTTTATACATTTGGAGCAGTTTAACATTATTATCAAGAAAAAGAGGCAATTTGACATTCTGTGTTGGATTTTATGATTTGCATATTTTGTAGTAAACATTAACAGTAAATTGATATAAATTCAACTATACTATCAAGGAAATGTATATACTTTGAATTTATTTATTAACTCTTTTATTTGTTACTTTTCAGTTGTTAATATTAGCTTTATATTTTAAAATATTTCAACTTTATAGTTAAGAAATAGTTTAAGTTGGATATTCTTTATTTTCTATTGTTAATTATATGCATTTATTTGATATTATTAACTATAAATTAATGAGTAATCAACAATATTTTTCAAGGTCAGTGAAAATTTGACATGATTTGGTGGATTTTATTAAATTATATTGTTTTGGGGCATATTATTATTATACAATTGGAGAAATTTAACATTATTATCAAGAAAAAGAGGAAATTTGACATTCTGTGTTGGATTTTATGATTTGCAGATTCTGTAGTAAATATTAACAGTAAATTGATATAAATTCAACTTTCCTATCAAGGAAATGTATATACTTTGAATTTATTTATTCACTCTTTTTATTTGTTACTTTTCAGTTGTTAATATTAGCAATATTTTAAAATATTTCAACTTTATAGTTAAGAAATAGTTTAAATTTGATATTCTTTATTTTCTATTGTTAATTATGTGCATTGATTCGATATTATTAGCTCTAAATTAGTGAGTATTCAACAATATTTTTCAAGGTCAGTGAAAATTTGACATGATTTGGTGGATTTTATTAAATTATATTGTCTTGGGGCATATTATTATTATAGGTTTGGAGCAATTTAACATTATTATCAAGAATAAGAGGAACTTTGACATTCTGTGTTAGATTTTATGATTTTTTTATTCTGTAGTTAATATTAACAGTAAATTAATATAGATTCAACTTTATTATCATGGAATTGTATATAATTTGAATTTATTTATTAACTCTTATAATTTCTTGCGTTTCAATTGTTAATATTGGATTTAGATTTACAAATAATTCAACATTATAGTTAAGAAATAATTTAAATTAGATATTCTTTATATTCTATTGTTAATTATAGGAATTTATTTGATATTATTAGCTATAAATAAGTGAATATTCAACAATATTTTTCAAGGTCAGTAAAAATTCCACATGATTAAGTGAATTTTATAACATATTGTTTTGGGGCATATGATTATTATACATTTGGAGCAGTTTAACATTATTATCAAGAAAAAGAGGCAAGTCACATTCTGTGTTGGATTTTATGATTTGCATATTCTGTAGTTAATAATAACAGTAAATTAATATAAATTCAACTTTACTATCAAGGAATTGTATATACTTTGAATTTATTTATTAACTCTTATGAATTGTTAAATTTCAATTGTTAATATCAGCTATAGATTTACAATAATTCAACTTTATTGTTAAGAAATAGTTTAAATTAGGTATTCTTTATTTTCTATTGTTAATTATGTGCATTGATTTGATATTATTAGCTATAAATTAATGAGTATACAACAATATTTCTCAATGTCAGTGAAAATTTGACATAATTTGGTGGATTTTATTAAATTATACTGTTTGGGGCATATTATTATTATACATTTGGAGCAATTTAACATTATTTTCAGGAAAAAGAGGAACTTTGACATTCTGTGTTGGATTTTATTATCTAATTATTCTGTAGTTAATATTAACAGTAAATTGATATAAATTCAACTTTACTATCAAGGAAATGTATATACTTTGAATTTATTTATTAGCTCTTTTTATTGTTACTTTTCAGTTGTTAATATTAGCTTTATATTTTAAAATATTTCAACTTTATAGTTGAGAAATAGTTTGAGTTGGATATTCTTTATTTTCTATTGTTAATATGTGCATTTATTTGATATTATTAACTATAAATTAATGAGTATTCAACAATATTTTTCAAGGTCAGTGAAAATTAGACCATGATTTGGTGGATTTTATTAAATTATATTGTTTTGGGGCATATTATATTATACATTTGGAGAAATTTAACATTATTATCAAGAAAAAGAGGAAATTTGACATTCTGTATTTGATTTTATGATTTGCATATTCTGTAGTTAATATTAACAGTAAATGATA
>JACCHZ010000090.1:0-19408 GCA_018907045.1 Wiebesia pumilae
GCTGGTGCGTGGAAAAATACGCACTTGTCGAATAATACGCAGTTGCGTCTGTTTACGCGGCTGCGTGCGTGGAAAACTACGCACTTGCGTGGAAAATACGCACTAATAAGTGGAAAAATACGCTCTTGCGTCTGTTTACGTGGCTTCGTGAAGGGAAAATACGCACTTGTCGAATAATACGCACTTGCAATCTGTTTCGCGGCTGCGTGCGTGGAAAACTACGCACTTGCGGCATACGAGTGGAAAATACGCACGTTTACGCAGTTTCGTCGTTTGCGCGAGTGGAAAATACGCACTTGGCTGAACGCACTGGAAAAATACGCATTGCGTCTGTTACGGCGTTGCGTTCGTGGAAAAAATACGCAATTTGTCGAATAATACGCAGTTGCTCCTGTTTTTTACGCTGCTGCGTGCGTGGAAATACGCACTTGCGTGGAAAATACTCACTTGGGAAAACATACGCAGTTGCGTCTTTTACGCGGATGCGTTCGTGGAAGAATACGCATTTGTCGAATAATACGCAGTTGCGTCTGTTTACGCGGCTTCGTGCGAGGAAAAATACGCACTTGTCGAATAATACGCAGTTGCGTCTGTTTACGCGGCTGCGTTCGTGGAAAACTACGCACTTGATGAATAATACGCAGTTGCGTCTGTTTACGCGGCTGCGTGCGTGGAAAACTACGCACTTGCGTGGAAAATACGCACTAGTGAAAAAATACGCAGTTGCGTCTGTTTACGCGGTTGCGTTCGTGGAAGAATACGCATTGTCGAATAATACGCAGTTGCCTCTGTTTACGCGGCTGAGTTCGTGGAAAACTACGCACTTGTCGAAAAATACGCACTTGCGTGGAATATACGCACTTGTGAAAATATACGCAGTTGCGTCTGGTTACGCGGTTGCGTTCGTGGAAAAATACGCATTTGTCGAAAAATACGCACTTGCGTGGAATATACGCACTTGTGAAAATATACGCAGTTGCGTCTGGTTACGCGGTTGCGTTCGTGGAAAAATACGCATTTGTCGAATAATACGCAGTTGCTCCTGTTTACGCTGCTGCGTGCGTGGAAAACTACGCACTTGCGTGGAAATACGCACTAGTGATAAAATACGCAGTTGCGTCTGTTTACGCGGTTGCGTTCGTGGAATAATACGCATTTGTCGAATAATACGCAGTTGCGTCTGTTTACGCGGCTGCGTGCGTGGAAAAATACGCACTTGTCGAATAATACGCAGTTGCGTCTGTTACGCGGCTGCGTGCCTGGAAAACCACGCACTTGATGAAAAATACGCACTTGCGTGGCAAATACGCACTTGTCGAATAATACGCAGTTGCGTCTGTTTACGCGGCTGCGTGCGTGGAAAACTACGCACTTGCGTGAAAATACGCACTAGTAAAAAATACGCAGTTGCGTCTGTTTACGCGGTTGCGTTCGTGGAAGAATACGCATTTGTCGAATAATACGCAGTTGCCTCTGTTTACGCGGCTGAGTTCGTGGAAAACTACGCACTTGCGTGGAATATACGCACTTGTGAAAATATACGCAGTTGCGTCTGGTTACGCGGCTGAGTTCGTGGAAAACTACGCACTTGTCGAAAAATACGCACTTGCGTGGAAAATACGCAGTTGCATCTGTTTACGCGGCTGCGTGCGTGGAAAACTACGCACTTGTCGAAAAATACGCACTTGCGTGGAATATACGCACTTATGAAAATATACGCAGTTGCGTCTGTTTACGCGGCTGTGTGCGTGGAAAACTACGCACTTGCGTGGAAAATACGCACTTGTGAAAAAATACGCAGTTGCGTCTGTTTACGCGGCTGCATGCGTGGAAAACTACGCAATTGTCGAATAATACGCAGTTGCGTCTGTTTACGCGGCTGCACGGATGGAGAATTACGCTCTTGCGGCTGCACGAGTGGAAAAATACGCAATTGCCGACTCATGAGTGGAAAAATACCCACTTGCGTCTGTTTTCGCGGCTGCACGAGTGGAAAAATACGCACTTGTGTCTATTTTCGTGGCTGCGCGAGTGGAAAATTACGCACTTTCGGCTGAACGAGTGGAAAAATACGCACTTGCGTCTGTTTTCGCGGCTAGGCGAGTGGAAAATTACGCACTTGCAGCTTCACGAGTGGAAAAATACGCACTTGCGTCTGTTTTCGCGGCTGCGCGAGTGGAAAATTACGCACTTGCGTGGAAAATACGCACTTGTTTAATAATACGCAGTTGCGTCCGTTTCCGCGGCTGCTTGCGTGGAAAACTACGCACTTGCGTGGAATATACGCACTTGTGAAAATATACGCAGTTGCGTCTGGTTACGCGGTTGCGTTCGTGGAACAATACGCATTTGTCGAATAATACGCAGTTGCTCCTGTTTACGCTGCTGCGTGCGTAGAAAATACGCACTTGCGTGGAAAATACTCACTTGGGAAAAAATACGCAGTTGCGTCTATTTACGCGGTTGCGTTCGTGGAAGAATACGCATTTGTCGAATAATACGCAGTTGCGTCCGTTTACGCGGCTGCGTGGGTGGAAAAATACGCACTTGCGTGGAAAATACGCACTTGTGAAAAAATACGCAGTTGCGTCTGTTTACGCGGCTGCGTGCGTGGAAAATTACGAATTTGCGGCTGCACGAGTGGAAAAATACGCACTTGCGTCTGTTTTCGCGGCTGCGCGAGTGGAATATTACGCACTTGCGGCTGCACGAGTGGAAAAATACGCACTTGCGTCTGTTTTCGCGGCTGCGCGAGTGGAATATTACGCACTTGTGTCTATTACGCGCTGCACGAGTGGAAAAATACGCAATTGCGTCTGTTTTCGCGGCTGCACGAATGGAAAATTACGCATTTGCGGCTGCACGAATGGAAAAATACGCACTTGCGTCTGTTACCGCGTCTGCGCGAGTGGAAAATTACCCACTTGCGGCTGCACGAATGGAAAAATACGCAATTGCCGACTAATAAGTGGAAAAATACGCTCTTGCGTCTGTTTACGTGGCTGCACGAATGGAAAATTACGCACTTGCGGCTGCATGAGTGGAAAAATACGCACTTGCCTCTGTTTTCGCAGCTGCGCGAATGGAAAATTACGCACTTGCGGCTTCACGAGTGGAAAAATACGCACTTGCGTCTATTTTCGTGGCTGCGCGAGTGGAAAATTACGCACTTTCGGCTGAACGAGTGGAAAAATACGCACTTGCGTCTGGTTTTGCGGCTGCGCGAGTGGAAAATTACGCACTTGCGGCTGCATGAGTGGAAAAATACGCATTTGCGTCTGTTTTAGCGGCTGTGCGAGTGGAAAATTACGCACTTGAGGCTGCATGAGTGGTAAAATACGCACTTGCGTCTGGTTACGTGGCTGCACCAGTGGAAAAATGCGCACTTGCGGTTGCATGAGTGGAAAAATACCCACTTGCGTCTGTTTTTGCTTCTGCGCGAGTGGAAAAATACGCATGATAACATGGTAACTGTTTTCGACCGATAAGTTATCGACTGATGGTAACTAGCCTCGGTCGATGAGTTTTCGACTGATGGTAACTAACCACGCTATCGATACCAATGTTTATTCACTGCAGCGCTGCGGGTGTTTTGCCCACTTCCGAAGCCGCGAGGACCACTAGCTTATGGGACGGCGTATCTTCTCTACTTACCGCTCTGACTCCGCGAAGTTGCTTCCATCGTATGTATAATATTATAATAATAGAGATTTAATATCAACCTAATAAGATTGATTATTGTCTATTCACATCTACTTTTACATTTTACTACTTTGATCAAGTATTTTATACGCTTACTTATAATTAGACAAATTTTAATTCATCTCTTCATTTAAAAATTACACAAATTACGAATCAAGAGATTGTGGATAGAGCACGTAAACTAACAATTTTAAAGAACTAATTACTTAGAAAACGCTAACTCATTAAATTTTATTGCAGAATCTGTCCGAGAATCCCTAGAACGTTGATTTGGACTTGTTGGTGAACGCATTGCAATTACACCCTCAAAATCATACCAAAAACGTACTTCTGATGGTTGTGAAAAATACTTGAACATTCAGGCTTTGGTTATACTATGAAACGGTCTGCAAGAGTAAGCAAAACTAAATGCTTTAAGAATTTACGATTACTGTTATAACTTTTATAATAAAATTAAGGTAACATTATAATATAAATTTTTTCCACCAATCAATCATTAAATTTATTTTTACAATAAATATTACAGAATATAAGTTGTAATAAAAAAATAAATCATGAATGCAAATACAACTTATTACGAATGGATTAATTATTAGTTAATTTTTATGATCATTCTATTACAGTTTAAATACTATTATTATTTTTACATGATTAAGTATTAAAATAAAGCGAATTGCTTAAAAATATTTCCAAAAACATTATTATACTAAAAGTAATTGCTTACATTATAATTATTTACGTATAAGATAATTTTGCAACTCTTTAATTTGTAATCAACAGTTAACATTTAATAGAACTCTTGTATTTTCATTGCAGGCCATAGTGAAAACAGCAGTGAAATTCAACCTTGATCTGTCCATAAGGACAGCGGCATATGTAAACACTATAGAGAAGAATCTACAATTTTGCAATGCAGATACAAGTTCTTTCGAATGGATTAAATATTAAGTATTTTTTAGTGATTATTCTATTAAATTTTAAATTCTATTTTTATTTTTACATGAATACGTATTCAATTAAGGCGAATTGCTAAAAATATTTCCAATGTCTTTATTATAGTAAAAATAATTGCTTACATTATAATTATTTACGTATAAGATAATTTTGCTACTCTTTAATTTTTAAACAATAGTTAACACTTAATAGAACTCTTCAATTTTCATTGCAGGCCATCGTGAAAATTGCAGTGAAATTAAACCACGGACTGGATCTAAGGACAGCGGCTTATGTTAACACTTTCGAGAAGCATTTTACGACTAATTCTGAAGCTGGTCTTGCCATTTGAGATTGTTAAACACGTCATCAACGGACACATACACATTTATCATTCATATCTAAAAAAGTAAGTAATTACACAGCAAATTTATCGGAAACAATAAACAAATAAGTCACTAAGAGAGAGTGAGTAGAGAGCATGTGAAGCCATCACGCGAGCGTAATAGAACAGTATTTCTTTTTGTAATGCAGTTTGCAAAAAATATAAGAAAATGTATGCCGCATTAAGTATCGAAATATGTGCGAACTATCTGGAATTAATTTTACTGCGTTTTGTGATAATTTCTAAAAAATCTTTATATATCAATTAGATTAATCTCGGCCGATGAGTCATTGACTGATGGTAACTAGACTCGGTCGATAAGTTACCGACTGACGGTAACGTAATAATCTGTTTACGCGGCTGTGCGTGAAAAATCCGACTTGTCGAATAATACGCAGTTGCGTCTGTTTACGCGGCTGCGCGTGTGGAATATTACGCACTTGCGGCTGCACGAGTGGAAAAATACGCACTTGCGTCTGTTTTTGCGGCTGCGCGAGTGGAAAATTACGCACTTGTGTCTGTTTTCATGGCTGCGCGAGTTGAAAAATACGCACTTTTCGAATAATACGCAGTTGCGTCTGTTTACGCGGATGCGTGCGTGGAAAACTACGCACTTGCGTGGAAAATACGCACTAGTGATAAAATACGCAGTTGCGTCTGTTTACGCGGTTGCGTTCGTGGAATAATACGCATTTGTCGAATAATATCCAGTTGCATCTGTTTACGCGGCTGAGTTCGTGGAAAACTACGCATTTGTCGAAAAATACGCACTTCGTGGAAAATACGCACTTGTTGAATAATACGCAGTTGCGTCTGTTTACGCGGCTGCGTGCGTGGAAAATTACGCACTTGCGTGGAAAATACGCACTAGTGTAAAAATACGCAGTTGCGTCTGTTTACGCGGTTGCGTTCGTGGAAAAATACGCACTTGTCGAATAATACGCAGTTGCGTTTGTTTACGCGGCTGCGTGCGTGGGAAACTACGCACTTGCGTGGAAAATACGCACTTGTGAAAAAATACGCAGTTGCGTCTGTTTACGCGGTTGCGTTCGTGGAATAATACGCATTTGTCGAATAATACGCAGTTGCGTCTGTTTTCGCGGCTGCGTGCGAGGAAAAATACGCACTTGTCGAATAATACGCAGTTGCGTCTGTTTACGCGGCTGCGTGCGTGGAAAACTACGCACTTGATGAATAATACGCAGTTGCGTCTGTTTACGCGGCTGCGTGCGTGGAAAACTACGCACTTGCGTGGAAAATACGCACTAGTGAAAAAATACGCAGTTGCGTCTGTTTACGCGGTTGCGTTCGTGGAAGAATACGCATTTGTCGAATAATACGCAGTTGCCTCTGTTTACGCGGCTGAGTTCGTGGAAAACTACGCACTTGTCGAAAAATACGCACTTGCGTGGAATATACGCACTTGTGAAAATATACGCAGTTGCGTCTGGTTACGCGGTTGCGTTCGTGGAAAAATACGCATTTGTCGAAAAATACACACTTGCGTGGAATATACGCACTTGTGAAAATATACGCAGTTGCGTCTGGTTACGCGGTTGCGTTCGTGGAAAAATACGCATTTGTCGAATAATACGCAGTTGCTCCTGTTTACGCTGCTGCGTGCGTGGAAAACTACGCACTTGCGTGGAAAATACGCACTAGTGATAAAATACGCAGTTGCGTCTGTTTACGCGGTTGCGTTCGTGGAATAATACGCATTTGTCGAATAATACGCAGTTGCGTCTGTTTACGCGGCTGCGTGCGTGAAAATACGCACTGTCGAATAATACGCAGTGCGTCTGTTACGCGGCTGCGTGCCTGGAAACCACGCACTTGATGAAAAATACGCACTTGCGTGGCAAATACGCACTTGTCGAATAATACGCAGTTGCGTCTGTTTACGCGGCTGCGTGCGTGGAAAACTACGCACTTGCGTGAAAAATACGCACTAGTAAAAAAATACGCAGTTGCGTCTGTTTACGCGGTTGCGTTCGTGGAAGAATACGCATTTGTCGAATAATACGCAGTTGCCTCTGTTTACGCGGCTGAGTTCGTGGAAAACTACGCACTTGCGTGGAATATACGCACTTGTGAAAATATACGCAGTTGCGTCTGGTTACGCGGCTGAGTTCGTGGAAAACTACGCACTTGTCGAAAAATACGCACTTGCGTGGAAAATACGCAGTTGCATCTGTTTACGCGGCTGCGTGCGTGGAAAACTACGCACTTGTCGAAAAATACGCACTTGCGTGGAATATACGCACTTATGAAAATATACGCAGTTGCGTCTGTTTACGCGGCTGTGTGCGTGGAAAACTACGCACTTGCGTGGAAAATACGCACTTGTGAAAAAATACGCAGTTGCGTCTGTTTACGCGGCTGCATGCGTGGAAAACTACGCAATTGTCGAATAATACGCAGTTGCGTCTGTTTACGCGGCTGCACGGATGGAGAATTACGCTCTTGCGGCTGCACGAGTGGAAAAATACGCAATTGCCGACTCATGAGTGGAAAAATACCCACTTGCGTCTGTTTTCGCGGCTGCACGAGTGGAAAAATACGCACTTGTGTCTATTTTCGTGGCTGCGCGAGTGGAAAATTACGCACTTTCGGCTGAACGAGTGGAAAAATACGCACTTGCGTCTGTTTTCGCGGCTGCGCGAGTGGAAAATTACGCACTTGCGTGGAAAATACGCACTTGTTTAATAATACGCAGTTGCGTCCGTTTCCGCGGCTGCTTGCGTGGAAAACTACGCACTTGCGTGGAATATACGCACTTGTGAAAATATACGCAGTTGCGTCTGGTTACGCGGTTGCGTTCGTGGAACAATACGCATTTGTCGAATAATACGCAGTTGCTCCTGTTTACGCTGCTGCGTGCGTAGAAAATACGCACTTGCGTGGAAAATACTCACTTGGGAAAAAATACGCAGTTGCGTCTATTTACGCGGTTGCGTTCGTGGAAGAATACGCATTTGTCGAATAATACGCAGTTGCGTCCGTTTACGCGGCTGCGTGGGTGGAAAAATACGCACTTGCGTGGAAAATACGCACTTGTGAAAAAATACGCAGTTGCGTCTGTTTACGCGGCTGCGTGCGTGGAAAATTACGAATTTGCGGCTGCACGAGTGGAAAAATACGCACTTGCGTCTGTTTTCGCGGCTGCGCGAGTGGAATATTACGCACTTGCGGCTGCACGAGTGGAAAAATACGCACTTGCGTCTGTTTTCGCGGCTGCGCGAGTGGAAAATTACGCACTTGTGTCTATTTACGCGGCTGCACGAGTGGAAAAATACGCAATTGCGTCTGTTTTCGCGGCTGCACGAATGGAAAATTACGCATTTGCGGCTGCACGAATGGAAAAATACGCACTTGCGTCTGTTACCGCGTCTGCGCGAGTGGAAAATTACCCACTTGCGGCTGCACGAATGGAAAAATACGCAATTGCCGACTAATAAGTGGAAAAATACGCTCTTGCGTCTGTTTACGTGGCTGCACGAATGGAAAATTACGCACTTGCGGCTGCATGAGTGGAAAAATACGCACTTGCCTCTGTTTTCGCAGCTGCGCGAATGGAAAATTACGCACTTGCGGCTTCACGAGTGGAAAAATACGCACTTGCGTCTATTTTCGTGGCTGCGCGAGTGGAAAATTACGCACTTTCGGCTGAACGAGTGGAAAAATACGCAGTTGCGTCTGTTTACGCGGTTGCGTTCGTGGAAAAATACGCACTTGTCGAATAATACGCAGTTGCGTTTGTTTACGCGGCTGCGTGCGTGGGAAACTACGCACTTGCGTGGAAAATACGCACTTGTGAAAAAATACGCAGTTGCGTCTGTTTACGCGGTTGCGTTCGTGGAATAATACGCATTTGTCGAATAATACGCAGTTGCGTCTGTTTTCGCGGCTGCGTGCGAGGAAAAATACGCACTTGTCGAATAATACGCAGTTGCGTCTGTTTACGCGGCTGCGTGCGTGGAAAACTACGCACTTGATGAATAATACGCAGTTGCGTCTGTTTACGCGGCTGCGTGCGTGGAAAACTACGCACTTGCGTGGAAAATACGCACTAGTGAAAAAATACGCAGTTGCGTCTGTTTACGCGGTTGCGTTCGTGGAAGAATACGCATTTGTCGAATAATACGCAGTTGCCTCTGTTTACGCGGCTGAGTTCGTGGAAACTACGCACTTGAAATACGCACTTGCGTGGAATATACGCACTTGTGAAAATATACGCAGTTGCGTCTGGTTACGCGGTTGCGTTCGTGGAAAAATACGCATTTGTCGAAAAATACACACTTGCGTGGAATATACGCACTTGTGAAAATATACGCAGTTGCGTCTGGTTACGCGGTTGCGTTCGTGGAAAAATACGCATTTGTCGAATAATACGCAGTTGCTCCTGTTTACGCTGCTGCGTGCGTGGAAAACTACGCACTTGCGTGGAAAATACGCACTAGTGATAAAATACGCAGTTGCGTCTGTTTACGCGGTTGCGTTCGTGGAATAATACGCATTTGTCGAATAATACGCAGTTGCGTCTGTTTACGCGGCTGCGTGCGTGGAAAAATACGCACTTGTCGAATAATACGCAGTTGCGTCTGTTTACGCGGCTGCGTGCGTGGAAAACTACGCACTTGCGTGGAAAATACGCACTAGTAATAAAATACGCAGTTGCGTCTGTTTACGCGGTTGCGTTCGTGGAAGAATACGCATTTGTCGAATAATACGCAGTTGCCTCTGTTTACGCGGCTGAGTTCGTGGAAAACTACGCACTTGTCGAAAAATACGCACTTGCGTGGAATATACGCACTTGTGAAAATATACGCAGTTGCGTCTGGTTACGCGGCTGAGTTCGTGGAAAACTACGCACTTGTCGAAAAATACGCACTTGCGTGGAATATACGCACTTGTGAAAATATACGCAGTTGCGTCTGGTTACGCGGTTGCGTTCGTGGAAAAATACGCATTTGTCGAATAATACGCAGTTGCTCCTGTTTACGCTGCTGCGTGCGTGGAAAATACGCACTTGCGTGGAAAATACTCACTTGGGAAAAAATACGCAGTTGCGTCTATTTACGCGGATGCGTTCGTGGAAGAATACGCATTTGTCGAATAATACGCAGTTGCGTCTGTTTACGAGGCTTCGTGCGTGGAAAAATACGCACTTGTCGAATAATACGCAGTTGCGTCTGTTTACGCGGCTGCGTTCGTGGAAAAATACGCACTTGACGAATAATACGCAGTTGCGTCTGTTTACGCGGCTGCGTGCGTGGAAAACTACGCACTTGCGTGGAAAATACGCACTAGTAAAAAAATACGCAGTTGCGTCTGTTTACGCGGTTGCGTTCGTGGAAGAATACGCATTTGTCGAATAATACGCAGTTGCCTCTGTTTACGCGGCTGAGTTCGTGGAAAACTACGCACTTGTCGAAAAATACGCACTTGCGTGGAATATACGCACTTGTGAAAATATACGCAGTTGCGTCTGGTTACGCGGTTGCGTTCGTGGAAAAATACGCATTTGTCGAAAAATACGCACTTGCGTGGAATATACGCACTTGTGAAAATATACGCAGTTGCGTCTGGTTACGCGGTTGCGTTCGTGGAAAAATACGCATTTGTCGAATAATACGCAGTTGCTCCTGTTTACGCTGCTGCGTGCGTGGAAAACTACGCACTTGCGTGGAAAATACGCACTAGTGATAAAATACGCAGTTGCGTCTGTTTACGCGGTTGCGTTCGTGGAATAATACGCATTTGTCGAATAATACGCAGTTGCGTCTGTTTACGCGGCTGCGTGCGTGGAAAAATACGCACTTGTCGAATAATACGCAGTTGCGTCTGTTTACGCGGCTGCGTGCCTGGAAAACCACGCACTTGATGAAAAATACGCACTTGCGTGGCAAATACGCACTTGTCGAATAATACGCAGTTGCGTCTGTTTACGCGGCTGCGTGCGTGGAAAACTACGCACTTGCGTGAAAAATACGCACTAGTAAAAAAATACGCAGTTGCGTCTGTTTACGCGGTTGCGTTCGTGGAAGAATACGCATTTGTCGAATAATACGCAGTTGCCTCTGTTTACGCGGCTGAGTTCGTGGAAAACTACGCACTTGCGTGGAATATACGCACTTGTGAAAATATACGCAGTTGCGTCTGGTTACGCGGCTGAGTTCGTGGAAAACTACGCACTTGTCGAAAAATACGCACTTGCGTGGAAAATACGCAGTTGCATCTGTTTACGCGGCTGCGTGCGTGGAAAACTACGCACTTGTCGAAAAATACGCACTTGCGTGGAATATACGCACTTATGAAAATATACGCAGTTGCGTCTGTTTACGCGGCTGTATGCGTGGAAAACTACGCACTTGCGTGGAAAATACGCACTTGTGAAAAAATACGCAGTTGCGTCTGTTTACGCGGCTGCATGCGTGGAAAACTACGCAATTGTCGAATAATACGCAGTTGCGTCTGTTTACGCGGCTGCACGGATGGAGAATTACGCTCTTGCGGCTGCACGAGTGGAAAAATACGCAATTGCCGACTCATGAGTGGAAAAATACCCACTTGCGTCTGTTTTCGCGGCTGCACGAGTGGAAAAATACGCACTTGTGTCTATTTTCGTGGCTGCGCGAGTGGAAAATTACGCACTTTCGGCTGAACGAGTGGAAAAATACGCACTTGCGTCTGTTTTCGCGGCTAGGCGAGTGGAAAATTACGCACTTGCAGCTTCACGAGTGGAAAAATACGCACTTGCGTCTGTTTTCGCGGCTGCGCGAGTGGAAAATTACGCACTTGCGTGGAAAATACGCACTTGTTTAATAATACGCAGTTGCGTCCGTTTCCGCGGCTGCTTGCGTGGAAAACTACGCACTTGCGTGGAATATACGCACTTGTGAAAATATACGCAGTTGCGTCTGGTTACGCGGTTGCGTTCGTGGAACAATACGCATTTGTCGAATAATACGCAGTTGCTCCTGTTTACGCTGCTGCGTGCGTAGAAAATACGCACTTGCGTGGAAAATACTCACTTGGGAAAAAATACGCAGTTGCGTCTATTTACGCGGTTGCGTTCGTGGAAGAATACGCATTTGTCGAATAATACGCAGTTGCGTCCGTTTACGCGGCTGCGTGGGTGGAAAAATACGCACTTGCGTGGAAAATACGCACTTGTGAAAAAATACGCAGTTGCGTCTGTTTACGCGGCTGCGTGCGTGGAAAATTACGAATTTGCGGCTGCACGAGTGGAAAAATACGCACTTGCGTCTGTTTTCGCGGCTGCGCGAGTGGAATATTACGCACTTGCGGCTGCACGAGTGGAAAAATACGCACTTGCGTCTGTTTTCGCGGCTGCGCGAGTGGAATATTACGCACTTGCGGCTGCACGAGTGGAAAAATACGCAATTGCGTCTGTTTTCGCGGCTGCACGAATGGAAAATTACGCATTTGCGGCTGCACGAATGGAAAAATACGCACTTGCGTCTGTTACCGCGTCTGCGCGAGTGGAAAATTACCCACTTGCGGCTGCACGAATGGAAAAATACGCAATTGCCGACTAATAAGTGGAAAAATACGCTCTTGCGTCTGTTTACGTGGCTGCACGAATGGAAAATTACGCACTTGCGGCTGCATGAGTGGAAAAATACGCACTTGCCTCTGTTTTCGCAGCTGCGCGAATGGAAAATTACGCACTTGCGGCTTCACGAGTGGAAAAATACGCACTTGCGTCTATTTTCGTGGCTGCGCGAGTGGAAAATTACGCACTTTCGGCTGAACGAGTGGAAAAATACGCACTTGCGTCTGGTTTTGCGGCTGCGCGAGTGGAAAATTACGCACTTGCGGCTGCATGAGTGGAAAAATACGCATTTGCGTCTGTTTTAGCGGCTGTGCGAGTGGAAAATTACGCACTTGAGGCTGCATGAGTGGTAAAATACGCACTTGCGTCTGGTTACGTGGCTGCACCAGTGGAAAAATGCGCACTTGCGGTTGCATGAGTGGAAAAATACCCACTTGCGTCTGTTTTTGCTTCTGCGCGAGTGGAAAAATACGCATGATAACATGGTAACTGTTTTCGACCGATAAGTTATCGACTGATGGTAACTAGCCTCGGTCGATGAGTTTTCGACTGATGGTAACTAACCACGCTATCGATACCAATGTTTATTCACTGCAGCGCTGCGGGTGTTTTGCCCACTTCCGAAGCCGCGAGGACCACTAGCTTATGGGACGGCGTATCTTCTCTACTTACCGCTCTGACTCCGCGAAGTTGCTTCCATCGTATGTATAATATTATAATAATAGAGATTTAATATCAACCTAATAAGATTGATTATTGTCTATTCACATCTACTTTTACATTTTACTACTTTGATCAAGTATTTTATACGCTTACTTATAATTAGACAAATTTTAATTCATCTCTTCATTTAAAAATTACACAAATTACGAATCAAGAGATTGTGGATAGAGCACGTAAACTAACAATTTTAAAGAACTAATTACTTAGAAAACGCTAACTCATTAAATTTTATTGCAGAATCTGTCCGAGAATCCCTAGAACGTTGATTTGGACTTGTTGGTGAACGCATTGCAATTACACCCTCAAAATCATACCAAAAACGTACTTCTGATGGTTGTGAAAAATACTTGAACATTCAGGCTTTGGTTATACTATGAAACGGTCTGCAAGAGTAAGCAAAACTAAATGCTTTAAGAATTTACGATTACTGTTATAACTTTTATAATAAAATTAAGGTAACATTATAATATAAATTTTTTCCACCAATCAATCATTAAATTTATTTTTACAATAAATATTACAGAATATAAGTTGTAATAAAAAAAATAAATCATGAATGCAAATACAACTTATTACGAATGGATTAATTATTAGTTAATTTTTATGATCATTCTATTACAGTTTAAATACTATTATTATTTTTACATGATTAAGTATTAAAATAAAGCGAATTGCTTAAAAATATTTCCAAAAACATTATTATACTAAAAGTAATTGCTTACATTATAATTATTTACGTATAAGATAATTTTGCAACTCTTTAATTTGTAATCAACAGTTAACATTTAATAGAACTCTTGTATTTTCATTGCAGGCCATAGTGAAAACAGCAGTGAAATTCAACCTTGATCTGTCCATAAGGACAGCGGCATATGTAAACACTATAGAGAAGAATCTACAATTTTGCAATGCAGATACAAGTTCTTTCGAATGGATTAATTATTAAGTATTTTTTATTGATTATTATATTACATTTTCATTTCTCTTTTTCTTTTTACTTGATTACGTATTCAATTAAGGCGAATTGCTAAAAATATTTCCAAAAACATTATTATACTAAAAGTAATTGCTTACATTATAATTATTTACGTATAAGATAATTTTGCAACTCTTTAATTTGTAATCAACAGTTAACATTTAATAGAACTCTTGTATTTTCATTGCAGGCCATAGTGAAAACAGCAGTGAAATTCAACCTTGATCTGTCCATAAGGACAGCGGCATATGTAAACACTATAGAGAAGAATCTACAATTTTGCAATGCAGATACAAGTTCTTTCGAATGGATTAATTATTAAGTATTTTTTATTGATTATTATATTACATTTTCATTTCTCTTTTTCTTTTTACATGATTACGTATTCAATTAAGGCGAATTACTAAAAATATTTCCAAAAACATTATTATACTAAAAGTAATTGCTTACATTATAATTATTTACGTATAAGATAATTTTGCAACTCTTTAATTTGTAATCAACAGTTAACATTTAATAGAACTCTTGTATTTTCATTGCAGGCCATAGTGAAAACAGCAGTGAAATTCAACCTTGATCTGTCCATAAGGACAGCGGCATATGTAAACACTATAGAGAAGAATCTACAATTTTGCAATGCAGATACAAGTTCTTTCGAATGGATTAATTATTAAGTATTTTTTATTGATTATTATATTACATTTCATTTCTCTTTTTCTTTTTACTTGATTACGTATTCAATTAAGGCGAATTGCTAAAAATATTTCCAAAAACATTATTATACTAAAAGTAATTGCTTACATTATAATTATTTACGTATAAGATAATTTTGCAACTCTTTAATTTGTAATCAACAGTTAACATTTAATAGAACTCTTGTATTTTCATTGCAGGCCATAGTGAAAACAGCAGTGAAATTCAACCTTGATCTGTCCATAAGGACAGCGGCATATGTAAACACTATAGAGAAGAATCTACAATTTTGCAATGCAGATACAAGTTCTTTCGAATGGATTAATTATTAAGTATTTTTTATTGATTATTATATTACATTTTCATTTCTCTTTTTCTTTTTACATGATTACGTATTCAATTAAGGCGAATTACTAAAAATATTTCCAAAAACATTATTATACTAAAAGTAATTGCTTACATTATAATTATTTACGTATAAGATAATTTTGCAACTCTTTAATTTGTAATCAACAGTTAACATTTAATAGAACTCTTGTATTTTCATTGCAGGCCATAGTGAAAACAGCAGTGAAATTCAACCTTGATCTGTCCATAAGGACAGCGGCATATGTAAACACTATAGAGAAGAATCTACAATTTTGCAATGCAGATACAAGTTCTTTCGAATGGATTAATTATTAAGTATTTTTTATTGATTATTATATTACATTTTCATTTCTCTTTTTCTTTTTACATGATTACGTATTCAATTAAGGCGAATTGCTAAAAATATTTCCAAAAACATTATTATACTAAAAGTAATTGCTTACATTATAATTATTTACGTATAAGATAATTTTGCAACTCTTTAATTTGTAATCAACAGTTAACATTTAATAGAACTCTTGTATTTTCATTGCAGGCCATAGTGAAAACAGCAGTGAAATTCAACCTTGATCTGTCCATAAGGACAGCGGCATATGTAAACACTATAGAGAAGAATCTACAATTTTGCAATGCAGATACAAGTTCTTTCGAATGGATTAATTATTAAGTATTTTTTATTGATTATTATATTACATTTTCATTTCTCTTTTTCTTTTTACATGATTACGTATTCAATTAAGGCGAATTGCTAAAAATATTTCCAAAAACATTATTATACTAAAAGTAATTGCTTACATTATAATTATTTACGTATAAGATAATTTTGCAACTCTTTAATTTGTAATCAACAGTTAACATTTAATAGAACTCTTGTATTTTCATTGCAGGCCATAGTGAAAACAGCAGTGAAATTCAACCTTGATCTGTCCATAAGGACAGCGGCATATGTAAACACTATAGAGAAGAATCTACAATTTTGCAATGCAGATACAAGTTATTTCGAATGGATTAAATATTAAGTATTTTTTAGTGATTATTCTATTAAATTTTAAATTCTATTTTTATTTTTACATGAATACGTATTCAATTAAGGCGAATTGCTTAAAAATATTTCCAATGTCTTTATTATAGTAAAAATAATTGCTTACATTATAATTATTTACGTATAAGATAATTTTGCTACTCTTTAATTTTTAAACAATAGTTAACACTTAATAGAACTCTTCAATTTTCATTGCAGGCCATCGTGAAAATTGCAGTGAAATTAAACCACGGACTGGATCTAAGGACAGCGGCTTATGTTAACACATTCGAGAAGCATTTTACGACTAATTCTGAAGCTGGTCTTGCCATTTGAGATTGTTAAACACGTCATCAACGGACACATACACATTTATCATTCATATCTAAAAAGTAAGTAATTACACAGCAAATTTATCGGAAACAATAAACAAATAAGTCACTAAGAGAGAGTGAGTAGAGAGCATGTGAAGCCATCACGCGAGCGTAATAGAACAGTATTTCTTTTTGTAATGCAGTTTGCAAAAAATATAAGAAAATGTATGCCGCATTAAGTATCGAAATATGTGCGAACTATCTGGAATTAATTTTACTGCGTTTTGTGATAATTTCTAAAAAATCTTTATATATCAATTAGATTAATCTCGGCCGATGAGTCATTGACTGATGGTAACTAGACTCGGTCGATAAGTTACCGACTGACGGTAACGTAATAATCTGTTTACGCGGCTGTGCGTGAAAAATCCGACTTGTCGAATAATACGCAGTTGCGTCTGTTTTCGCGGCTGCGCGTGTGGAATATTACGCACTTGCGGCTGCACGAGTGGAAAAATACGCACTTGCGTCTGTTTTTGCGGCTGCGCGAGTGGAAAATTACGCACTTGTGTCTGTTTTCATGGCTGCGCGAGTTGAAAAATACGCACTTTTCGAATAATACGCAGTTGCGTCTGTTTACGCGGATGCGTGCGTGGAAAACTACGCACTTGCGTGGAAAATACGCACTAGTGATAAAATACGCAGTTGCGTCTGTTTACGCGGTTGCGTTCGTGGAATAATACGCATTTGTCGAATAATATCCAGTTGCATCTGTTTACGCGGCTGAGTTCGTGGAAAACTACGCATTTGTCGAAAAATACGCACTTCGTGGAAAATACGCACTTGTTGAATAATACGCAGTTGCGTCTGTTTACGCGGCTGCGTGCGTGGAAAATTACGCACTTGCGTGGAAAATACGCACTAGTGTAAAAATACGCAGTTGCGTCTGTTTACGCGGTTGCGTTCGTGGAAAAATACGCACTTGTCGAATAATACGCAGTTGCGTTTGTTTACGCGGCTGCGTGCGTGGGAAACTACGCACTTGCGTGGAAAATACGCACTTGTGAAAAAATACGCAGTTGCGTCTGTTTACGCGGTTGCGTTCGTGGAATAATACGCATTTGTCGAATAATACGCAGTTGCGTCTGTTTTCGCGGCTGCGTGCGAGGAAAAATACGCACTTGTCGAATAATACGCAGTTGCGTCTGTTTACGCGGCTGCGTGCGTGGAAAAATACGCACTTGTCGAATAATACGCAGTTGCGTCTGTTTACGCTGCTGCGTGCGTGGAAAACTACGCACTTGCGTGGAAAATACGCACTAGTGATAAAATACGCAGTTGCGTCTGTTTACGCGGTTGCGTTCGTGGAATAATACGCATTTGTCGAATAATACGCAGTTGCGTCTGTTTACGCGGCTGCGTGCGTGGAAAAATACGCACTTGTCGAATAATACGCAGTTGCGTCTGTTTACGCGGCTGCGTGCGTGGAAAACTACGCACTTGCGTGGAAAATACGCACTAGTAATAAAATACGCAGTTGCGTCTGTTTACGCGGTTGCGTTCGTGGAAGAATACGCATTTGTCGAATAATACGCAGTTGCCTCTGTTTACGCGTCTGAGTTCGTGGAAAACTACGCACTTGTCGAAAAATACGCACTTGCGTGGAATATACGCACTTGTGAAAATATACGCAGTTGCGTCTGGTTACGCGGTTGCGTTCGTGGAAGAATACGCATTTGTCGAATAATACGCAGTTGCTCCTGTTTACGCTGCTGCGTGCGTGGAAAATACGCACTTGCGTGGAAAATACTCACTTGGGAAAAAATACGCAGTTGCGTCTATTTACGCGGATGCGTTCGTGGAAGAATACGCATTTGTCGAATAATACGCAGTTTGCGTCTGTTACGAGGCTTCGTGCGTGGAAAAATACGCACTTGTCGAATAATACGCAGTTGCGTCTGTTTACGCGGCTGCGTTCGTGGAAAAATACGCACTTGACGAATAATACGCAGTTGCGTCTGTTTACGCGGCTGCGTGCGTGGAAAACTACGCACTTGCGTGGAAAATACGCACTAGTAAAAAAATACGCAGTTGCGTCTGTTTACGCGGTTGCGTTCGTGGAAGAATACGCATTTGTCGAATAATACGCAGTTGCCTCTGTTTACGCGCGCTGAGTTCGTGGAAAACTACGCACTTGTCGAAAATACGCACTTGCGTGGAATATACGCACTTGTGAAATATACGCATTGCGTCTGGTTACGCGGTTGCGTTCGTGGAAAAATACGCATTTGTCGAAAAATACGCACTTGCGTGGAATATACGCACTTGTGAAAATATACGCAGTTGCGTCTGGTTACGCGGTTGCGTTCGTGGAAAAATACGCATTTGTCGAATAATACGCAGTTGCTCCTGTTTACGCTGCTGCGTGCGTGGAAAACTACGCACTTGCGTGGAAAATACGCACTAGTGATAAAATACGCAGTTGCGTCTGTTTACGCGGTTGCGTTCGTGGAATAATACGCATTTGTCGAATATACGCAGTTGCGTCTGTTTACGCGGCTGCGTGCGTGGAAAAATACGCACTTGTCGAATAATACGCAGTTGCGTCTGTTTACGCGGCTGCGTGCCTGGAAAACCCGCACTGAATGAAAAATACGCACTTGCGTGGCAAATACGCACTTGTCGAATAATACGCAGTTGCGTTTTGGTTACG
>JACCHZ010000091.1:0-19245 GCA_018907045.1 Wiebesia pumilae
GACTTCTGTGTTGGATTTTATGATTTGCTTATTCTGTAGTTAATATTAATAGTAAATTATTATTAAATTCATCTTTATTATCATGGAATCGTATATAATTTGATTTTATTTATTAACTCTTATGACTTGTCATGATTCAATTGTTAATAATAGCTTTAGATTTTAATATAATTCAACTTTATAGTTATACATAGATTAAATTTGATATTCTTTATTTTCTATTGTGAATTACAGGCATTTATTTGATATGATTAGCTATAAATTAGAGAGAATTCAAAAATATTTTTCAGTGCAGGGAAAATTTGACATGATTTGGTGGATTTTATTAAATTATATTGTATTGGGGCATATTATTTAATATATTTGGAACAATCAATAATTATTATCAAGAGAACGAGGCATTTTGACATTTTATGTTGGATTTTATGATTTGCTTATTCAATAGTTAAAAATAACAGTAAATTAATATAATTTCATATTTATTATCATGGAATTGTATATAATTTGAATTTATTTATTAACTCTTATGATTTGTTATATTTCAATTGTTAATATTATCTTTAGATTTTAATATAATTCAACTTTATAGTTATACATAGATTAAATTTGATATTCTTTATTTTCTATTGTGAATTATAGGCATTTATTTGATATTATTAGCTATAAATTAGAGAGAATTCAAAAATATTTTTCAGTGCAGGGAAAATTTGACATGATTTCGTGGATTTTATTAAAGTATATTGTTTTGGGGCATATTATTTTAATACATTTGGAGAAGTTTAACATTCTTATCAATAAAAAGTAGCTATTTGACATTTTGGTTGGATTTTATGATTTGCTTATTCTGTAGTTAACATTAACAGTAAATTAATATAAACTCATCTTTATTATCATGGAATTGTATATAACTTGAATTTATTTATTAACTCTTAAGATTTTTTATGTATCAATTGCTAATATTATCTTTAGATTTTAAAATAATTCAACTTTGTAATTAAGAAATTGTTTAAATTGGATATTCTTTATTTTCTATTGTTAATTATATGCATTTATTTGATATTATTAGCCATAAATTAGAGAGTATTAAACAATATTTTTCAAGGTCAGTGAAAATTTGACATGATTTGGTGGATTTTATTAAATTATACTGATTTGGGGCATATTATTTAATATATTTGGAACAATCAATAATTATTATCAAGAGAAAGAGGCATTTTGACATTCTATGTTGGATTTTATGATTTGCTTATTCTGTATTTAATATTAACAGTAAATTAATATAACTTCAACTTTACTATCAAGGAATTGTATATACTTTGAATTTATTTATTTACTCTCTTGACTTGCTACTATTCAGTTGTGAATATTAGCTTTAGATTTTAAAATAATTCTACTTTGTAGTTAAGAAATAGTTTAAATTGGATATTCTTTACTTCCTACTCTTAATTATAAGCATTTATTTGATATTATTAGCCATAAATTAGAGTGTATTCTACAATATTTTTCAAGGTCATTGAAAATTTGACATGATTTGGTGGATTATATTAAATTATATTGTTTTTGGACATATTATTTTTATACATTTGAAGCAGTTTAACATTATTATCAAGAAAAAGAGGAAATTTGACATTCTGTGTTGGATTTTATGATTTGCTTATTCTGTAGTTAATATTAACAGTAAATTAACATAAGTTCAACTTTACTATCAAGGAATTGTATATAATTTGAATTTATTTATTAACTATTTTGATTTATTACTTTTCAGTCGTTAATATTAGCTTTAGATTTTAAAATAATTCAACTTAGTAGTTAAGAAATAGTTTAAATTGGGTATTCTTTATTTCCTACAGTTAAAATTATATGCATTTATTTGATATTATTAGCTATAAATTAGAGAGAATTCAACAATATTTTTCAAGGTCAGTGAAAATTTGACATGATTCGGTGGATTTTATTGAATTATATTGTTTTGGTGCATTTTATTTTTATATATTTGAAACAATCAATAATTATCATCAAGAGAAAGAGGCAATTTGACATTCTATGTTGGATTTTATGATTTGCTTATTCTGTAGTTAATATTAACAGTAATTTAATATAAATTCATATTTTATCATGGAATTGTATGTAATTTGAATTTATTTATTAACTCTTATGATTTGTTTTGTTTCAATTGTTAATATTAACTTTAGATTATAGAATAATTGATCTTTATAGTTATACATAGTTTAAATTGGATATTCTTTATTTTCTATTGTTAATTATTTGAATTTATTTGATATTATTAGCCATAAATTAGAGAGTATTCACAATATTTTTCAAGGTCAGTGAAAATATGACACGATTTGGTGGATTTTATTAAATTATATTGTTTTGGGGCATATTATTTTTATATATTTGAAACAATCATTAATTATTATCAAGAGAAAGAGCCAATTTGACATTCTATGTTGGATTTAATGATTTGCTAATTCTGTAGTTAATATTAACAGTAATTTAATATAAATTCATCTATATTATCATGGAATTGTATATAATTTGAATTTATTTATTAACTCTTTTGATTTGTTAATTTTCAGTTGTTAATATTAGCTATAGATTTTAAAATAATTCAACTTTGTAGTTAAGAAATAGTTTAAAATGGATATTCATTATTTCCTACTGTTAATTATATGCATTATTTTTATATTATTAGCCACAAATTAGAGAGTATTCAACTACATTTTTGAAGGTCAGTAAATATTTGACATGATTTGTTGGATTTTATTAAATTATTTTGTATTGGAGCATATTATTTTTATACATTTAGAGCAGTTTAACGTACTTATCAAGAATAAGAGGCTATTTGATATTCTGTATTAGATTTTATGATTTGCTTATTCTGTAGTTAATATTATCAGTAAATTAAAAAAAATTCAACTTTACTATCAAGGAATTGTATATAATTTGAATTTATTTATTAACTCTTATGAATTGTTAGGTTTCAGTTGTTAATATTAGCTGTAGATTTTAAAATAATTAACTTTAATAATTAAGAATAGTTTATGTTTGATATTTTTTATTTTCTATTGTTATTATATGAATTTATTTGATATTATTAGCTATAAATTAGAGAATGTTTAACATATATTTCAAGGTCAGTGAAAATTTGACATGATTCGGTGGATTTTATTGAATTATATTGTTTTGGGGCATATTATTTTATATATTTGAAACAATCAATAATTATCATCAAGAGAAAGAGGCAATTTGACATTCTATGTTGGATTTATGATTTGCTTATTCTGTAGTTAATATTAACAGTAATTTAATATAATTCATCTTTTTATCATGGAATTGTATGTAATTTGAATTTATTTATTAACTCTTATGATTTGTTATGTTTCAATTGTTAATATTATCTTTAGATTTTAAAATAATTGATCTTTATAGTTATACATAGTTTAAATTGGATATTCTTTATTTTCTATTGTTAATTATTTGCATTTATTTGATATTATTAGCCATAAATTAGAGAGTATTCAACAATATTTTTCAAGCTCATTGATAATTTGACATGATTTTGTGGATTTTATTAAATTATATTGTTTTGGGACATATTATAATGATGCATTTGGAGCAATTTAACATTATTATCAAGAAAAAGAGGAAATTTGACATTCTGTGTTGTACTTTATCATTTGCTTTTTCTGTAGTTAATATTAACAGTAAATTAATATAAATTCAACTTTATTATCATCGAATTGTATATAATTTGAATTTATTTATTAACTCTTATGATTTATTATATTTAATTGTTAATATTATGTTTAGATTTTAAATAATTAAACTTTGTAGTTAGAAATAGTGTAAATTGGGTATTCTTTATTTCTACTGTTAATTATATGAATTATTTGATATTATTAGCAATAAATTAGAGAGTATTCAACAATATTTTCAAGGTCAGTGAAAATTTGACATGATATCGTGGATTTTATTAAATTATATTGTTTTGGGGCATATGATTTTTTATACATTTGGATCAGTTAACATTCTTATCAAGAAAAAAGTGGCATTTGACATTCTTGGTGGATTTTATGATTTGCTTATCTGTAGTTAATATTAACAGTAAATTAATATAAATTCATCTTTATTATCATAGAATTGTATATAATTTGAATTTATTATTACTCTTATTGATTTGTTAGATTTCATTGTTACATTATCTTTAGATTTTAATATAATTCAACTTTATAGTTATACATAGATTAAATTGATATTCTTTATTTTCTATTGTGAATTACAGGCATTTATTTGATATTATTAGCTATAAATTAGACAGATTTCAACAATATTTTTCAGTACAGGGAAAATTTGACATGATTTCGTGGATTTTATTAAATTATATTGTTTTGGGGCATATTATTTTTATACATTTTGAGCAGTATAACATTCTTATCAAGAAAAAGAGGCTATTTGACATTCTGTGTTGGATTTTATGATTTGCTTATTCTGTAGTTAATATTAACAGTAAATTATTATAAATTCATCTTTATTATCATGCAATCGTATATAATTTGATTTTATTTATTAACTCTTATGACTTGTCATGATTCAATTGTTAATAATAGCTTTAGATTTTAAAATAATTCAACTTTGTAGTTAAGAAATAGTTTAAATTGGGAATTCTTTATGTCCTATTTATAATTATATGCATTTATTTGATATTATTAGCCATAAATTAGAGAGTATTAAACAATATTTTTCAAGGTCAGTGAAAATTTGACATGATTTGGTGGATTTTATTAAATTATACTGATTTGGGGCATATTATTTAATATATTTGGAACAATCAATAATTATTATCAAGAGAAAGAGGCATTTTGACATTCTATGTTGGATTTTATGATTTGCTTATTCTGTATTTAATATTAACAGTAAATTAATATAACTTCAACTTTACTATCAAGGAATTGTATATACTTTGAATTTATTTATTTACTCTCTTGACTTGCTACTATTCAGTTGTGAATATTAGCTTTAGATTTTAAAATAATTCTACTTTGTAGTTAAGAAATAGTTTAAATTGGATATTCTTTACTTCCTACTCTTAATTATAAGCATTTATTTGATATTATTAGCCATAAATTAGAGTGTATTCTACAATATTTTTCAAGGTCATTGAAAATTTGACATGATTTGGTGGATTATATTAAATTATATTGTTTTTGGACATATTATTTTTATACATTTGAAGCAGTTTAACATTATTATCAAGAAAAAGAGGAAATTTGACATTCTGTGTTGGATTTTATGATTTGCTTATTCTGTAGTTAATATTAACAGTAAATTAACATAAGTTCAACTTTACTATCAAGGAATTGTATATAATTTGAATTTATTTATTAACTATTTTGATTTATTACATTTCAGTCGTTAATATTAGCTTTAGATTTTAAAATAATTCAACTTTGTAGTTAAGAAATAGTTTAAATTGGGAATTCTTTATGTCCTATTTATAATTATATGCATTTATTTGATATTATTAGCTATAAATTAGAGAGAATTCAACAATATTTTTCAAGGTCAGTGAAAATTTGACATGATTCGGTGGATTTTATTGAATTATATTGTTTTGGGGCATATTATTTTTATATATTTGAAACAATCAATAATTATCATCAAGAGAAAGAGGCAATTTGACATTCTATGTTGGATTTTATGATTTGCTTATTCTGTAGTTAATATTAACAGTAATTTAATATAAATTCATCTTTTTATCATGGAATTGTATGTAATTTGAATTTATTTATTAACTCTTATGATTTGTTATGTTTCAATTGTTAATATTATCTTTAGATTTTAGAATAATTGATCTTTATAGTTATACATAGTTTAAATTGGATATTCTTTATTTTCTATTGTTAATTATTTGCATTTATTTGATATTATTAGCCATAAATTAGAGAGTATTCAACAATATTTTTCAAGGTCAGTGAAAATATGACACGATTTGGTGGATTTTATTAAATTATATTGTTTTGGGGCATATTATTTTTATATATTTGAAACAATCAATAATTATTATCAAGAGAAAGAGCCAATTTGACATTCTATGTTGGATTTAATGATTTGCTAATTCTGTAGTTAATATTAACAGTAATTTAATATAAATTCATCTATATTATCATGGAATTGTATATAATTTGAATTTATTTATTAACTCTTTTGATTTGTTAATTTTCAGTTGTTAATATTAGCTATAGATTTTAAAATAATTCAACTTTGTAGTTAAGAAATAGTTTAAAATGGATATTCATTATTTCCTACTGTTAATTATATGCATTATTTTTATATTATTAGCCACAAATTAGAGAGTATTCAACTACATTTTTGAAGGTCAGTAAATATTTGACATGATTTGTTGGATTTTATTAAATTATTTTGTATTGGAGCATATTATTTTTATACATTTAGAGCAGTTTAACGTACTTATCAAGAATAAGAGGCTATTTGATATTCTGTATTAGATTTTATGATTTGCTTATTCTGTAGTTAATATTATCAGTAAATTAAAAAAAATTCAACTTTACTATCAAGGAATTGTATATAATTTGAATTTATTTATTAACTCTTATGAATTGTTAGGTTTCAGTTGTTAATATTAGCTGTAGATTTTAAAATAATTAACTTTATAATTAAGAAATAGTTTATGTTTGATATTATTTATTTTCTATTGTTAATTATATGAATTTATTTGATATTATTAGCTATAAATTAGAGAGTGTTTAACAATATTTTTCAAGGTCAGTGAAAATTTGACATGATTCGGTGGATTTTATTGAATTATATTGTTTTGGGGCATATTATTTTTATATATTTGAAACAATCAATAATTATCATCAAGAGAAAGAGGCAATTTGACATTCTATGTTGGATTTTATGATTTGCTTATTCTGTAGTTAATATTAACAGTAATTTAATATAAATTCATCTTTTTATCATGGAATTGTATGTAATTTGAATTTATTTATTAACTCTTATGATTTGTTATGTTTCAATTGTTAATATTATCTTTAGATTTTAGAATAATTGATCTTTATAGTTATACATAGTTTAAATTGGATATTCTTTATTTTCTATTGTTAATTATTTGCATTTATTTGATATTATTAGCCATAAATTAGAGAGTATTCAACAATATTTTTCAAGGTCAGTGAAAATTTGACATGATTTGGTGGATTTTATTAAATTATATTGTTTTGGGGCATATTATTATTATACATTTGGAGCAATTTAACATTATTATCAAGAAAAAGAGGAAATTTGACATTCTGTGTTGGATTTTATGATTTGCTTATTCTGTAGTTAATATTAACAGTAAATTAATATAAATTCATCTTTATTATCATGGAATTGTATATAATTTGAATTTATTTATTAACTCTTATGATTTGTTATGTTTCAATTGTTAATATTATCTTTAGATTTTAAAATAATTCAACTTTGTAGTTAAGAAATAGTGTAAATTGGGTATTCTTTATTTCTTACTGTTAATTATATGCATTTATTTGATATTATTAGCCATAAATTAGAGAGTATTCAACAATATTTTCAAGGTCAGTGAAAATTTGACATGATTTCGTGGATTTTATTAAATTATATTGTTTTGGGGCATATTATTTTTATACATTTGGATCAGTTTAACATTCTTATCAAGAAAAAGTGGCTATCTGACATTCTTGGTTGGATTTTATGATTTGCTTATTCTGTAGTTAATATTAACAGTAAATTAATATAAATTCATCTTTATTATCATGGAATTGTATATAATTTGAATTTATTTATTAACTCTTATGATTTGTTATGATTTCAATTGTTAACATTATCTTTAGATTTTAATATAATTCAACTTTATAGTTATACATAGATTAAATTTGATATTCTTTATTTTCTATTGTGAATTACAGGCATTTATTTGATATTATTAGCTATAAATTAGAGAGAATTCAAAAATATTTTTCAGTGCAGGGAAAATTTGACATGATTTGGTGGATTTTATTAAATTATATTGTATTGGGGCATATTATTTAATATATTTGGAACAATCAATAATTATTATCAAGAGAAAGAGGCATTTTGACATTCTATGTGGGATTTTATGATTTGCTTATTCTGCAGTTAATATTAATAGTAAATTAATATGAATTCATCTTGATTATCATGGAATTGTATATAATTTGAATTTATTTATTAACTTTTATGATTTGTTATGTTTCATTTGTTAATATTATCTTTAGATTTTAATATAATTCAACTTTATAGTTACACATAGATTAAATTTGATATTCATTATTTTCTATTGTGAATTATAGGCAATTATTTGAAATTATTAGCTATAAATTAGAGAGATTTCAACAATATTTTTCAGTGCAGGGAAAATTTGACATGATTTCGTGGATTTTATTAAATTATATTGTTTTGGGGCATATTATTTTAATACATTCGGAGCAATCTATTATTATTATCAAGATAAAGAGGCAACTTGAGATTCTGTGTTGGATTTTCTGATTGCTTATTCTGTAGTTAAAATTAACAGTAAATTAATATAAATTCAACTTTACTATCAGGATTGTATATACTTTGAATTTGTTTATTAGCTTTTTTGATTTGTTGCTTTTCAGTTGTTAATATTAGCTTTAGATTTTAAAATAATTCAACTTTATAGTTATACATAGTTTAAATTTGATATTCTTTATTTCCTACTGTTAATTATATGCATTTATTTGATGTTATTAGCCATAAATTAGAGAGTATTCGACAATATTTTTCAAGGTCAGTTAAAATTTGACATGATTTGGTGGATTTTATTAAATTATGTTGTTTTAGGGCATATTATTATTATACATTTGGAGCAATTTAACATTATTATCAAGAAAAAGAGGAAATTTGACATTCTGTGTTGGATTTTATGATTTGCTTAATCTGTAGTTAATATTAACAGTAAATTAATATAAATTCATCTTTATTATCATGGAATTGTATGTAATTTGAATTTATTTATTAACTCTTTTGATTTGTTACGTTTCAGTTGTTAATATTAGCTTTAGATTTTAAAATAATTCAACTTTGTAGTTAAGAAATAGTTTAAATTGGATATTCTTTATTTCCTACTGTTAATTATATGCATTTATTTGATATTATTAGCTATAAATTAGAGAGTATTCAACAATATTTTTCAAGGCCAGTAAAAATTTGACATGATTTAGTGGATTTTATTAAATTATATTGTTTTGGGGCATATTATTTAATATATTTGGAACAATCAATAATTATTATCAAGAGAAAGAGGCATTTTGACATTCTATGTGGGATTTTATGATTTGCTTATTCTGCAGTTAATATTAATAGTAAATTATTATAAATTCATCTTGATTATCATGGAATTGTATATAATTTGAATTTATTTATTAACTCTTATGATTTGTTATGTTTCCATTGTTAATATTATCTTTAGATTTTAATATAATTCAACTTTATAGTTATACATAGATTAAATTTGATATTCTTTATTTTCAATTGTGAATTATAGGCATTTATTTGAAATTATTAGCTATAAATTAGACAGATTTCAACAATATTTTTCAGTACAGGGAAAATTTGACATGATTTCGTGGATTTTATTAAATTATATTGTTTTGGGGCATATTATTTTTATACATTTTGAGCAGTTTAACATTCTTATCAAGAAAAAGAGGCTATTTGACATTCTGTGTTGGATTTTATGATTTGCTTATTCTGTAGTTAATATTAACAGTAAATTATTATAAATTCATCTTTATTATCATGCAATCGTATATAATTTGATTTTATTTATTAACTCTTATGACTTGTCATGATTCAATTGTTAATAATAGCTTTAGATTTTAAAATAATTCAACTTTGTAGTTAAGAAATAGTTTAAATTTGGAATTCTTTATTTCCTATTGTTAATTATATGCATTTATTTGATATTATTAGCCATAAATTAGAGAGTATTCAACAATATTTTTCAAGGTCAGTGAAAATTTGACATGATTTGGTGGATTTTATTAAATTATATTGTTTTGGGGCATATTATTTTATATATTTGGAACAATCAATAATTATTATCAAGAGAAAGAGGCAATTTGACATTCTATGTTGGATTTTATGATTTGCTTATTCTGTAGTTAATATTAACAGTAAATTAATATAAATTCATCTTTATTATCATGGAATTGTATATAATTTGAATTTATTTATTAACTCTTATGATTTGTTATGTTTCAATTGTTAATATTATCTTTAGATTTTAAAATAATTCAACTTTATAGTTATACATAGTATAAATTTGATATTGTTTATATTCTATTGTGAATTATATGCATTTATTTGATATTATTAGCCTATAAATTAGAGAGTATTCAACAATATTTTTCAGGTCAGTGAAAATTTGACATGATTTTGTGGATTTTATTAAATTATATTGTTTTGGGCATATTATTATTATACATTTGAGCCAGTTAACATTATTATCAAGAAAAGAGGAAATTTGACATTCTGGGTTGGATTTTATGATTTGCTTATTCTGTAGCTAATATTAGCAGTAAATTAATATAAAATCAAATTTACTATCAAGGAATTGTATATACTTTGAATTTATTTATTAACTCATTTGATTTGTTACTTTTCAGTTGTTAATATTAGCTTTAGATTTTAAAATAATTCAACTTTGTAGTTAAGAAATTGTTTTAAATTGGATATTCTTTATTTCCTACCGTTAATTATATGCATTTATTTGATATTATTATCTATAAATATGAGAGAATTCAACAATATTTTTCAAGGTCAGTGAAAATTTGACATGATTTCGTCGATTTTATTAAATTATATTGTTTTGGTGCATATTATTTTTATACTATTTGAAGCAGTTAACATTATTATCAAGAGAAAGAGGCAATTTGTCATTCTATGTTGGATTTTATGATTTGCTTATTCTGTAGTTAATATTAACAGTAATTATATAAATTCATATTTTTATCATGGAATTGTATATAATTTGATTTATTTATTAACTCTTATGATTGTTATGATTTCAATTGTTAATATTAGCTTTAGATTTTAGAATAATTCAACTTTATAGTTAGACATAGTTTAAATTGGATATTCTTTATTTCTATTGTATATTATATGCATTTATTTGATATTATAGCCATAAATTAGAGAGTATTAAACAATATTTTTCAAGGTCAGTGAAAATTTGACATGATTTGGTGGATTTTATTAAATTATATTGTTTTGGGGCATATTATTTTTATATATTTGAAACAATCAATAATTATTATCAAGAGAAAGAGCCAATTTGACATTCTATGTTGGATTTAATGATTTGCTAATTCTGTAGTTAATATTAACAGTAATTTAATATAAATTCATCTATATTATCATGGAATTGTATATAATTTGAATTTATTTATTAACTCTTTTGATTTGTTACGTTTCAGTTGTTAATATTATCTTTAGATTTTGAAATAATTCAACTTTATAGTTATACATAGATTAAATTTGATATTCTTTATTTTCTATTGTGAATTATAGGCATTTATTTGATATTATTAGCTATAAATTAGAGAGAATTCAAAAATATTTTTCAGTGCAGGGAAAATTTGACATGATTTCGTGGATTTTATTAAATTATATTGTTTTGGGGCATATTATTTTAATACATTTGGAGAAGTTTAACATTCTTATCAAGAAAAAGTAGCTATTTGACATTTTGGTTGGATTTTATGATTTGCTTATTCTGTAGTTAATATTAACAGTAAATTAATATAAACTCATCTTTATTATCATGGAATTGTATATAACTTGAATTTATTTATAAACTCTTAAGATTTTTTATGTATCAATTAATAATATTAGCTTTAGATTTTAAAATAATTCAACTTTGTAGTTAAGAAATTGTTTAAATTGGATATTCTTTATTTTCTATTGTTAATTATATGCATTTATTTGATATTATTAGCCATAAATTAGAGAGTATTAACAATATTTTTCAAGGTCAGTGAAAATTTGACATGATTTGGTGGATTTTATTAAATTATACTGATTTGGGGCATATTATTTAATATATTTGGAACAATCAATAATTATTATCAAGAGAAAGAGGCATTTTGACATTCTATGTGGGATTTTATGATTTGCTTATTCTGCAGTTATTACTAATAGTAAATTAATATAATTTCATCTTGATTATCATGGAATTGTATATAATTTGAATTTATTTATTAACTCTTATGATTTGTTATGTTTCAATTGTTAATATTATCTTTAGATTTTAATATAATTCAACTTTATAGTTATACATAGATTAAATTTGATATTCTTTATTTTCTATTGTGAATTATAGGCATTTATTTGAAATTATTAGCTATAAATTAGAGAGATTTCAACAATATTTTTCAGTGCAGGGAAAATTTGACATGATTTTGTGGATTTTATTAAATTATATTGTTTTGGGGCATATTATTTTAATACATTCGGAGCAATCTATTATTATTATCAAGATAAAGAGGCAACTTGAGATTCTGTGTTGGATTTTCTGAATTGCTTATTCTGTAGTTAAAATTAACAGTAAATTAATATAAATTCAACTTTACTATCAAGGATTTGTATATACTTTGAATTTGTTTATTAGCTTTTTTGATTTGTTGCTTTTCAGTTGTTAATATTAGCTTTAGATTTTAAAATAATTCAACTTTGTAGTTAAGAAATAGTTTTAATTGGATATTCTTTATTTCCTACTGTTAATTATATGCATTTATTTGATATCATTAGCTATAAATTAGAGAGTATTCAACAATATTTTTCAAGGCCAGTAAAAATTTGACATGATTTAGTGGATTTTATTAAATTATATTGTTTTGGGGCATATTATTTTTATACATTTTGAGCAGTTTAACATTCTTATCAAGAAAAAGAGGCTATTTGACATTCTGTGTTGGATTTTATGATTTGCTTATTCTGTAGTTAATATTAACAGTAAATTATTATAAATTCATCTTTATTATCATGGAATCGTATATAATTTGATTTTATTTATTAACTCTTATGACTTGTCATGATTCAATTGTTAATAATAGCTTTAGATTTTAAAATAATTCAACTTTGTAGTTAAGAAATAGTTTAAATTGGGAATTCTTTATGTCCTATTTATAATTATATGCATTTATTTGATATTATTAGCTATAAATTAGAGAGAATTCAACAATATTTTTCAAGGTCAGTGAAAATTTGACATGATTCGGTGGATTTTATTGAATTATATTGTTTTGGGGCATATTATTTTTATATATTTGAAACAATCAATAATTATTATCAAGAGAAAGAGCCAATTTGACATTCTATGTTGGATTTAATGATTTGCTAATTCTGTAGTTAATATTAACAGTAATTTAATATAAATTCATCTATATTATCATGGAATTGTATATAATTTGAATTTATTTATTAACTCTTTTGATTTGTTACGTTTCAGTTGTTAATATTATCTTTAGATTTTGAAATAATTCAACTTTATAGTTATACATAGATTAAATTTGATATTCTTTATTTTCTATTGTGAATTATAGGCATTTATTTGATATTATTAGCTATAAATTAGAGAGAATTCAAAAATATTTTTCAGTGCAGGGAAAATTTGACATGATTTCGTGGATTTTATTAAATTATATTGTTTTGGGGCATATTATTTTAATACATTTGGAGAAGTTTAACATTCTTATCAAGAAAAAGTAGCTATTTGACATTTTGGTTGGATTTTATGATTTGCTTATTCTGTAGTTAATATTAACAGTAAATTAATATAAACTCATCTTTATTATCATGGAATTGTATATAACTTGAATTTATTTATAAACTCTTAAGATTTTTTATGTATCAATTAATAATATTAGCTTTAGATTTTAAAATAATTCAACTTTGTAGTTAAGAAATTGTTTAAATTGGATATTCTTTATTTTCTATTGTTAATTATATGCATTTATTTGATATTATTAGCCATAAATTAGAGAGTATTAACAATATTTTTCAAGGTCAGTGAAAATTTGACATGATTTGGTGGATTTTATTAAATTATACTGATTTGGGGCATATTATTTAATATATTTGGAACAATCAATAATTATTATCAAGAGAAAGAGGCATTTTGACATTCTATGTGGGATTTTATGATTTGCTTATTCTGCAGTTATTACTAATAGTAAATTAATATAAATTCATCTTGATTATCATGGAATTGTATATAATTTGAATTTATTTATTAACTCTTATGATTTGTTATGTTTCAATTGTTAATATTATCTTTAGATTTTAATATAATTCAACTTTATAGTTATACATAGATTAAATTTGATATTCTTTATTTTCTATTGTGAATTATAGGCATTTATTTGAAATTATTAGCTATAAATTAGAGAGATTTCAACAATATTTTTCAGTGCAGGGAAAATTTGACATGATTTTGTGGATTTTATTAAATTATATTGTTTTGGGGCATATTATTTTAATACATTCGGAGCAATCTATTATTATTATCAAGATAAAGAGGCAACTTGAGATTCTGTGTTGGATTTTCTGAATTGCTTATTCTGTAGTTAAAATTAACAGTAAATTAATATAAATTCAACTTTACTATCAAGGATTTGTATATACTTTGAATTTGTTTATTAGCTTTTTTGATTTGTTGCTTTTCAGTTGTTAATATTAGCTTTAGATTTTAAAATAATTCAACTTTATAGTTATACATAGTTTAAATTTGATATTCTTTATTTCCTACTGTTAATTATATGCATTTATTTGATGTTATTAGCCATAAATTAGAGAGTATTCGACAATATTTTTCAAGGTCAGTTAAAATTTGACATGATTTGGTGGATTTTATTAAATTATGTTGTTTTAGGGCATATTATTATTATACATTTGGAGCAATTTAACATTATTATCAAGAAAAAGAGGAAATTTGACATTCTGTGTTGGATTTTATGATTTGCTTAATCTGTAGTTAATATTAACAGTAAATTAATATAAATTCATCTTTATTATCATGGAATTGTATGTAATTTGAATTTATTTATTAACTCTTATGATTTGTTACGTTTCAATTGTTAATATTATCTTTAGATTTTAAAATAATTCAACTTTATAGTTATACATAGTTTAAATTTGATATTCTTTATTTCCTACTGTTAATTATATGCATTTATTTGATGTTATTAGCCATAAATTAGAGAGTATTCAACAATATTTTTCAAGGTCAGTTAAAATTTGACATGATTTGGTGGATTTTATTAAATTATGTTGTTTTAGGGCATATTATTATTATACATTTGGAGCAATTTAACATTATTATCAAGAAAAAGAGGAAATTTGACATTCTGTGTTGGATTTTATGATTTGCTTATTCTGTAGTTAATATTAACAGTAAATTATTATAAATTCATCTTTATTATCATGGAATCGTATATAATTTGATTTTATTTATTAACTCTTATGACTTGTCATGATTCAATTGTTAATAATAGCTTTAGATTTTAAAATAATTCAACTTTGTAGTTAAGAAATAGTTTAAATTGGGAATTCTTTATGTCCTATTTATAATTATATGCATTTATTTGATATTATTAGCCATAAATTAGAGAGTATTAAACAATATTTTTCAAGGTCAGTGAAAATTTGACATGATTTGGTGGATTTTATTAAATTATATTGTTTTGGGGCATATTATTTTTATATATTTGAAACAATCAATAATTATTATCAAGAGAAAGAGCCAATTTGACATTCTATGTTGGATTTAATGATTTGCTAATTCTGTAGTTAATATTAACAGTAATTTAATATAAATTCATCTATATTATCATGGAATTGTATATAATTTGAATTTATTTATTAACTCTTTTGATTTGTTACGTTTCAGTTGTTAATATTATCTTTAGATTTTGAAATAATTCAACTTTATAGTTATACATAGATTAAATTTGATATTCTTTATTTTCTATTGTGAATTATAGGCATTTATTTGATATTATTAGCTATAAATTAGAGAGAATTCAAAAATATTTTTCAGTGCAGGGAAAATTTGACATGATTTCGTGGATTTTATTAAATTATATTGTTTTGGGGCATATTATTTTAATACATTTGGAGAAGTTTAACATTCTTATCAAGAAAAAGTAGCTATTTGACATTTTGGTTGGATTTTATGATTTGCTTATTCTGTAGTTAATATTAACAGTAAATTAATATAAACTCATCTTTATTATCATGGAATTGTATATAACTTGAATTTATTTATAAACTCTTAAGATTTTTTATGTATCAATTAATAATATTAGCTTTAGATTTTAAAATAATTCAACTTTGTAGTTAAGAAATTGTTTAAATTGGATATTCTTTATTTTCTATTGTTAATTATATGCATTTATTTGATATTATTAGCCATAAATTAGAGAGTATTAACAATATTTTTCAAGGTCAGTGAAAATTTGACATGATTTGGTGGATTTTATTAAATTATACTGATTTGGGGCATATTATTTAATATATTTGGAACAATCAATAATTATTATCAAGAGAAAGAGGCATTTTGACATTCTATGTGGGATTTTATGATTTGCTTATTCTGCAGTTATTACTAATAGTAAATTAATATAAATTCATCTTGATTATCATGGAATTGTATATAATTTGAATTTATTTATTAACTCTTATGATTTGTTATGTTTCAATTGTTAATATTATCTTTAGATTTTAATATAATTCAACTTTATAGTTATACATAGATTAAATTTGATATTCTTTATTTTCTATTGTGAATTATAGGCATTTATTTGAAATTATTAGCTATAAATTAGAGAGATTTCAACAATATTTTTCAGTGCAGGGAAAATTTGACATGATTTGTGGATTTTATTAAATTATATTGTTTTGGGGCATATTATTTTAATACATTCGGAGCAATCTATAATTATTATCAAGATAAAGAGGCAACTTGAGATTCTGTGTTGGATTTTATGATTGCTTATTCTGTAGTTAAAATTAACAGTAAATTAATATAAATTCAACTTTACTATCAAGGATTTGTATATACTTTGAATTTGTTTATTAGCTTTTTTGATTTGTGCTTTTCAGTTGTTAATATTAGCTTTAGATTTTAAAATAATTCAACTTTATAGTTATACATAGTTTAAATTTGATATTCTTTATTTCCTACTGTTAATTATATGCATTTATTTGATGTTATTAGCCATAAATTAGAGAGTATTCGACAATATTTTTCAAGGTCAGTTAAAATTTGACATGATTTGGTGGATTTTATTAAATTATGTTGTTTTAGGGCATATTATTATTATACATTTGGAGCAATTTAACATTATTATCAAGAAAAAGAGGAAATTTGACATTCTGTGTTGGATTTTATGATTTGCTTAATCTGTAGTTAATATTAACAGTAAATTAATATAAATTCATCTTTATTATCATGGAATTGTATGTAATTTGAATTTATTTATTAACTCTTTTGATTTGTTACGTTTCAGTTGTTAATATTAGCTTTAGATTTTAAAATAATTCAACTTTATAGTTAGACATAGTTTAAATTTGATATTCTTTATTTCCTACTGTTAATTATATGCATTTATTTGATGTTATTAGCCATAAATTAGAGAGTATTCAACAATATTTTTCAAGGTCAGTTAAAATTTGACATGATTTGGTGGATTTTATTAAATTATGTTGTTTTAGGGCATATTATTATTATACATTTGGAGCAATTTAACATTATTATCAAGAAAAAGAGGAAATTTGACATTCTGTGTTGGATTTTATGATTTGCTTATTCTGTAGTTAATATTAACAGTAAATTATTATAAATTCATCTTTATTATCATGGAATCGTATATAATTTGATTTTATTTATTAACTCTTATGACTTGTCATGATTCAATTGTTAATAATAGCTTTAGATTTTAAAATAATTCAACTTTGTAGTTAAGAAATAGTTTAAATTGGGAATTCTTTATGTCCTATTTATAATTATATGCATTTATTTGATATTATTAGCCATAAATTAGAGAGTATTAAACAATATTTTTCAAGGTCAGTGAAAATTTGACATGATTTGGTGGATTTTATTAAATTATATTGTTTTGGGGCATATTATTTTTATATATTTGAAACAATCAATAATTATTATCAAGAGAAAGAGCCAATTTGACATTCTATGTGGATTTAATGATTTGCTAATTCTGTAGTTAATATTAACAGTAATTTAATATAAATTCATCTATATTATCATGGAATTGTATATAATTTGAATTTATTTATTAACTCTTTTGATTTGTTACGTTTCAGTTGTTAATATTATCTTTAGATTTTGAAATAATTCAACTTTATAGTTATACATAGATTAAATTTGATATTCTTTATTTTCTATTGTAATTATAGGCATTTATTTGATATTATTAGCTATAAATTAGAGAGAATTCAAAAATATTTTTCAGTGTCAGTGAAAATTTGACATGGTTTCGTGGATTTTATTAAATTATATTGTTTTGGGGCATATTATTTTATACATTTGGAGAAGTTTAACATTCTTATCAAGAAAAAGTAGCTATTTGACATTCTGGTTGTACTTTATCATTTGCTTTTTCTGTAGTTAATATTAACAGTAAATTAATATAAATTCAACTTTATTATCATGGAATTGTATATAATTTGAATTTATTTATTAACTCTTATGATTTGTCATGTTTCAATTGTCAATATTAGCTTTAGATTTTAAAATAATTCAACTTTGTAGTTAAGAAATAGTTTAAATTGGGTATTCTTTATTTCCTACTGTTAATTATATGCATTTATTTGATATTATTAGCCATAAATTAGAGAGTATTCAACAATATTTTTCAAGGTCAGTGAAAATTTGACATGATTTGGTGGATTTTATTAAATTATATTGTATTGGGGCATATTATTTAATATATTTGGAACAATCAATAATTATTATCAAGAGAAAGAGGCATTTTGACATTCTATGTGGGATTTTATGATTTGCTTATTCTGCAGTTATTATTAATAGTAAATTAATATAAATTCATCTTGATTATCATGGAATTGTATATAATTTGAATTTATTTATTAACTCTTATGATTTGTTATGTTTCAATTGTTAATATTATCTTGGATTTT
>JACCHZ010000092.1:0-18922 GCA_018907045.1 Wiebesia pumilae
ATATTTATTAGCTATAAATTAGAGAGTATTCAACATATTTTTCGAAGTCATTGAAATTTGACATGATTCTGTGATTTTATTAAATTATATTATGGGGCATATTATTTTATACATTTGAGCAATTTAACATTATCATCAAGAAAAAGAGGAAATTTGACATTCAGTGTTAGATTTTATGATTTGCTTATTCTATAGCTAATATTAAGAGTGAATTAATATGAAATCAACTTTACTATCAAGGAAATGTATATACTTTGAATTTATTTATTAACTCCTTTGATTTATTACTTTCAGTTGTTAATATTAGTTTTATATTTCAAAATAATTCAACTTTGTAGTTAAGAAATAGTTTATATTGGATATTCCTTATTTCCTATTGTTAATTATATGTATTTATTTGATAGTATTAGCTATAAATTAGAGAATATTCGAAAATGTTTTTCAAGGTCAGTGAAAATTTGACATGGTTTGGTGGTTTTTAATAAATTATATTGTTTTCGGGCATATTATTTTTATACATTTGGAGCAGTTTAGCATTATTATCAAGGAAAATAGGCAATTTGACATTCTGTGTTGGATTTTATGATTTGTTTATTCTGTAGTTAATATTAACAGTAAATTAATATAAATTCAACTTTACTATCAAGGAATTGTATATACTTTGAATTTATTTATAAACTCTTTTGATTTATTAATTCCAGTTGTTAATATTTGCTTTAGATTTTAAATAATTCAACTTTGTTGTTAAGAAATAGTTTATATTAGATATTCTTTATGTTCTATTGTTAATTATATGCATTTATTTGATATTATTAGCTATAAATTAGAGAGTATTCAACAATATTTTTCAAGGTCAGTGATAATTTGACATGATTTGGTGAATTTTATTAAATTATATTGTTTTGAGGCATATTATAGATATACATTTGGAGCAATTTAACATTATTATGAGGTAAAAGAGGGAATTTGACCTTCTGCTCTGGAATTTATGATTTGCTTATTCTGTAATTAATATTAACTGTAAATCAATATAAATTCATCTTTACTATCATGGAATTGTATATACTTTGAATTTATTTATTAACTCTTTTGATTTATTCCTTTCAGTTGTTAATATTAGCTTTAGATTTTAAAATAATTCAACTTTGTAGTTAAGAAGTAGTTTAAATTTGATATTCTTTATTTCCTGTTGTTAATTATATGCATTTTTTTGATAGTATTAGCTATAAATTAGAGGGTATTCGACAATGTTTTTCAAGGTCAGTGAAAATTTGACACGATTTGGTGGATTTTATTAAATTATATTGTTTTGGGGCATATTATTATTATACATTTCGAGCAATTTAACATTATTGTCAGGTAAAAGAGGGAATTTGACCTTCTTTGTTGGATTTTATGATTTGCTTATTCTGTAGTTAATATTAACAGTAAATTAATATAAATTCAACTTTACTATCAAGGAATTGTATATACTTTGAATTTATTTATAAACTCTTTTGATTTATTACTTTCAGTTGTTAATATTAGCTTTAGATTTTAAAATAATTCAACTTTGTAGTTAAGAAATAGTTTAAATTAGATATTCTATATTTTATATTGTTAATTATATGCATTTATATGATATTATTAGCAATAAATTATAGAGTATTTAACAATGTTTTTTAATGTCAGTGAAAATTTGACATGATTCTATAGATTTTATTAAATTATATTGTTTTGGGGCATATTATTTTTATACATTTGGAGCAGCTTAACATTATTATCAAGAAAAATAGGCAATTTGACATTCTGTGTTGGATTTTATGATTTGATTATTCTGTAGTCAATATTAACAGTAAATTAATATAAATTCAACTTTACTATAAAGGAATTTTATATACCTTGAATTTATTTTTTAACTCTTTTGATTTATTACTTTTCAATTGTTAAAATTGGCTTTAGATTTACAAATAAATCAACTTTGTAGTTAAGAAATAGTTTAAGTTAGATATTCTTTATTTTCTATTGTTAATTATATGCATTTATTTGATATTATTAGCTATAAATTAGTGATTATTCAACAATATTTTTCAAGGTCAGTGTAAATTTGACATAATTTGGTGGATTATATTAAATTATATTGTTTTGGGCATATTATTTTTATACATTTGGAGCAGTTTAACATTATTATCAAGAAAAAGAGGCAATTCGACATTCTGTGTGGGATTTTATGATTTGCTTATTCTGTAGTTAATATTAACCGTGAATTAATATAAATTTAACTTTATTATCATGGATTTGTATATAATTTGAATTTATTTATTAACTCTTATGAATAGATACGTTTCAATTGTTAATATTGGCTTTAGATTTTATAATAATATAACTATGTAGTTAAGAAATAGATTAAATTTGATATTCTTTATTTCAATTGTAAATCATATGCATTTATTTGATATTATTTGCTATACATTAGAGAGTATTCAAGAATATATTTCAAGGTCAGTGATAATTTGACATGATTTGGTGGATTGTATTAAATTATATTGTTTTGGGGCATATTATTATTATACATTTGGAGCAATTTAACATTATTAACAAGAAAATGAGGAAATTTGACATTCTGTGTTGGATTTTATGATTTGCTTATTTTGTAGATAATATTAAGAGTAAATTAATATAAATTCAACTTTATTATCATGGATTTGTATATAATTTGAATTTATTTATTAACTCTTATGAATAGTTACGTTTCAATTGTTAATATTGGCCTTAGGTTAACAAATAATTAAAAATTATAGTTAAGAAATAGTTTAAATTGGATATTCTTTATTGCCTATTGTTAATTATATGCATTTATTTGATAGTATTAGCTATAAATTAGAGAGTATTCGGCAATGTTTTTCAAGGTCAGTGAAATTTGACATGATTTGGTGGATTTTATTAAATTATATTCTTTTGTTGCATATTATTATTATACATTTGGAGACGTTTAATACTATTATCAAGAAAAAGAGGCATTTCGACATTCTGTGTGGGATTTTATGATTTGCTTATTCTTTAGTTAATATAAACCGTGAATTAATATAAATTCAACTTTATTATCATGGAATTGTATATAATTTGAATTTATTTATTAACTCTTTTGATTTGTTGCGTTTCAATTCTTAATATTGGCTTTAGATTTACAAATAATTCAACTTTATAGTTCAGAAATAGTTTAAATTAGATAATCTTTATTTTCTTTTGTTAATTGTATGCTATTATTTGATATTATTAGCTATATATTCGAGAGTATTCAACAATTTTTTTCAAGGTCAGTGAAAATTTGACATGATTTGGTGGATTTTATTAAATTATATTATTTTGGGGCATATTATTGTTATACATTTGGAGCAATTTAACATTATTAACAAGAAAATTAGGAAATTTGACATTCTGTGTTGGATTTTATGATTTGCTTATTTTGTAGTTAATATTAAGAGTAAATTAATATAAATTCAACTTTATTATCATGGATTTGTATATAATTTGAATATAGTTATTAACTCTTATGATAGTTACTTCATTTGTTAATATTGGCCTTAGGTTTACAAATAATTCAAAATTAATAGTTAAGAAATAGTTTAAATTGGATAGTCTTTAGTTTCCGATGGTGGATTATATGCCATTTATTTGATAGGATTAGCTATAAATTAGGAGTTATTCGGCAATGTTTTTTCAAGGTCAGTGAAATTTGACATGATTTGGTGGATTTTATTTAATTATATTGTTTTGTGGCATATTATTATTATACATTTGGAGACGTTTAACATTATTATCAAGAAAAAGAGGCAATTTGAAATCCTGTGTTGGATTTTATGATTTGATTATTCTGTAGTCAATATTAACAGTAAATTAATATAAATTCAACTTTACAATAAGGAATTTTATATACATTGAATTTATTTTTTAACTCTTTTGATTTATTACTTTTCAATTGTTAATATTGGCTTTAGATTTACAAATAATTCAACTTTATAGTTCAGAAATAGTTTAAATTAGATAATCTTTATTTTCTTTTGTTAATTGTATGCTATTATTTGATATTATTAGCTATATATTCGAGAGTATTCAACAATTTTTTTCAAGGTCAGTGAAAATTTGACATGATTTGGTGGATTTTATTAAATTATATTATTTTGGGGCATATTATTTTTATACATTTAGAGTAATTTAACATTAATATCAAGAAAAAGAAGCAATTTGACATTCAGTGTCGGATTTTATGATTTGCTTATTCTGTAGTTAATATTAACCGTAAATTAATATAAATTCAACTTTATTATCATGGATTTGTATATAATTTGAATATATTTATTAACTCTTATGAATAGTTACGTTTCAATTGTTAATATTGGCCTTAGGTTTACAAATAATTCAAAATTATAGTTAAGAAATAGTTTAAATTGGATATTCTTTATTTCCTATTGTTAATTATATGCATTTATTTGATAGTATTAGCTATAAATTAGAGAGTATTCGGCAAATGTTTTTACAAGGGTCAGTGAAATTTGACATGATTTGTGATTTTATTAATTATATTGTTTTGTGGCATATTATTTTAACATTGAGCGTTTAAATTATTTCAAGAAAAAAGGCAATTTAACGTGTTGGATTTATGATTTGTTATTCAGTCAATATACAAATTAACTAAATTAACTTTACAATAAGAATTTTTATCTTGTACTCTTTTGATTTATTTTCATTTTAATATGGCTTTAGATTTAATATTCAACTTTTGTTAAGAATATTAGGATTTCTTTATTGCTATTGTTAATTATATGCCTTTAATTTGATATTATTAGCTCTAAAAGTAGCGAGTATTCAACAATATTTTTCAGGTCGTGATAATTTGACATTGATTTGGTGCATTTTATTAAATTATATTGTTTTGTGGCATATTATTATTATACATTTGGGGACGTTTAATACTATTATCAAGAAAAACAGGCAATTCGACATTCTGTGTGGGATTTTATGATTTGCTTATTCTGTAGTTAATATTATCCGTGAATTAATATAAATTCAACTTTATTATCATGGAATTATATATAATTTGAATTTATTTATTAACTCTTATGATATGTTGCGTATCAATGTTAATATTGGCTTTAGATTTACATATAATTCAACTTTATAGTTAAGAAATAGTTTAAATTAGATAATCTCTATTTTCTTTGTTAATTGTATGCTTTTATTTGTTATTATTAGCTATATCGTCGAGAGTATTCAACAATTTTTTTCAAGGTCAGTGAAAATTTGACATGATTTGGTGGATTATATTAAATTATATTGTTTTGGGCATATTATTATTATACATTTGGAGACGTTTAATACTATTATCAAGAAAAACAGGCAATTCGACATTCTGTGTGGGATTTTATGATTTGCTTATTCTGTAGTTAATATTATCCGTGAATTAATATAAATTCAACTTTATTATCATGGAATTGTAAATAATTTGAATTTATTTATTAACTCTCATGATTTGTTGCGTATCAATTGTTAATATTGGCTTTAGATTTACAAATAATTCAACTTTATAGTTAAGAAATAGTTTAAATTAGATAATCTCTATTTTCTTTTGTTAATTGTATGCTTTTATTTGTTATTATTAGCTATATCGTCGAGAGTATTCAACAATTTTTTTCAAGGTCAGTGAAAATTTGACATGATTTGGTGGATTATATTAAATTATATTGTTTTGGGCATATTATTTTTATACATTTGGAGCAGTTTAACATTATTATCAAGAAAAAGAGGAAATTTGACATTCAGTGTTAGATTTTATGATTTGCTTATTCTATAGCTAATATTAAGAGTAAATTAATATGAATTCAACTTTACTATCAAGGAAATGTATATACTTTGAATTTATTTATTAACTCTTTTGATTTATTCCTTTCAGTTGTTAATATTAGCTTTAGATTTTAAAATAATTCAACTTTGTATTTAAGAAATAGTTTCAATTAGATATTCTTTATTTTCTATTGTTAATTATATGCATTTATTTGATATTATTAGCTATAAATTAGAGAGTATTCAACAATATTTTTCGAAGTCATTGAAAATTTGACATGATTCTGTGGATTTTATTAAATTATATTATTATGGGGCATATTATTATTATACATTTGGAGCAATTTAACATTATTATCAGGTAAAAGAGGGAATTTGACATTCAGTGTTAGATTTTATGATTTGCTTATTCTGTAGCTATATTAAGAGTGAATTAATATGAATTCAACTTTACTATCAAGGAAATGTATATACTTTGAATTTATTTATTAACTCTTTTGATTTATTACTTTCAGTTGTTAATATTAGTTTCATATTTCAAGATAATTCAACTTTGTAGTTAAGAAATAGTTTATATTGGATATTCCTTATTTCCTATTCTTAATTATATGTATTTATTTGATTGTAATAGCTATAAATTAGAGAGTATTCGAAAATGTTTTTCAAGGTCAGTGAAAATTTGACATGGTTTGGTGGTTTTTAATAAATTATATTGTTTTGAGGCATATTATAATTATACATTTGGAGCAATTTAACATTATTATCAAGGAAAATAGGCAATTTGACATTCTGTGTTGGATTTATGATTTGCTTATTCTGTAGTTAATATTAACAGTAAATTAATATAAATTCAACTTTACTATCAAGGAATTGTATATACTTTGAATTTATTTATTAACTCTTTTGATTTATTACTTTCAGTTGTTAATATTAGCTTTAGATTTTAAAATAATTCAACTTTGTAGTTAAGAAATAGTTTAAATTGGATATTCTTTATTTCTATTGTTAATTATATGCATTTATTTAATATTATTAGCTATAAATTAGTGAGTGTTCAACAATATTTTTCAAGGTCAGTGAAAATTTGACATGATTTGGTGGATTTTATTAAATTATATTGTTTTGAGGCATATTATAATTCTACATTTGGAGCAATTTAACATTATTATGAGGTAAAAGAGGGAATTTGACCTTCTGCTCTGGAATTTATGATTTGCTTATTCTGTAATTCATATTAACTGTAAATCAATATAAATTCATCTTTACTATCATGGAATTGTATATACTTTGACTTTATTTATTAACTCTTTAGATTTATTCCTTTCAGTTGTTAATATTAGCTTTAGATTTTAAAATAATTCAACTTTGTATTTAAGAAATAGTTTCAATTAGATATTCTTTATTTTCTATTGTTAATTATATGCATTTATTTGATATTATTAGCTATAAATTAGAGAGTATTCAACAATATTTTTCAAGGTCAGTGATAATTTGACATGATTTGGTGAATTTTATTAAATTATATAGTTTTGGGGCATATTATTATTATACATTTCGAGCAATTTAACATTATTATCAAGAAAAAGAGGAAATTTGACATTCAGTGTTGGATTTTATGATTTGCTTATTCTATAGCTAATATTAAGAGTAAATTAATATGAATTCAACTTTACTATCAAGGAATTGTATATACTTGAATTTATTTATTAACTCTTTTGATTTATTACTTTCAGTTGTTAATATTAGCTTTTAGATTTTAAATAATTCAACTTTGTAGTTAAGAAATAGTTTAAATTAGATATTCTTTATTTCTATTGTTAATTATATGCATTTATTTGATAGTATTAGCTATAAATTAGATAGTATTCAACAATGTTTTTCAAGGTCAGTGAAAATTTGACATGATTTGGTGATTTTATTAAATTATATTGTTTTGGGGCATATTATTTTATTCATTTGGAGCAATTTAACATTATTATCAAGAAAAAGAGGAAATTTGACATTCTGTGTTGGATTTTATGATTTGCTTATTCTGTAGTTAATATTACAGTAAATTAATATAAATTCAACTTTACTATCATGAAATTGTATATACTTTGAATTTATTTATTTACTCTTTGATTTATTACTTTCAATTGTTAAAATTGGCTTTAGATTTACAAATAATTCAACTTTGTAGTTAAGAAATAGTTTAAGTTAGATATTCTTATTTTCTATTGTTAATTATATGCATTTATTTGATAGTATTAGCTATAAATTAGTAGATTATTCAACAATAGTTTTTCAAGGTCAGTGATAATTTGACATGATTTGGTGGATTTTATTAAATTATATTGTTTTTGGGCATATTATTTTTATACATTTGGAGCAGTTTAACATTATTATCAAGAAAAGAGGCAATTTGACATTCTGTGTTGGATTTTATGATTTGCTTTATTCTGTAGTTAATATTAACCGTGAATTAATATAAATTTAACTTTATTATCATGGAATTTGTATATAATTTGAATTTATTTATAACTCTTTTGATTATACTTTCAATTGTTAATATTGGCTTTAGATTTTATAATAATATAACTATTAGTTAAGAAATAGTTTAAATTAGATATTCTTTATTTCTATTGTTAATTATATGCATTTATTTGATATTATTAGCTATAAATTAGAGAGTATTCAACAATATTTTTCAAGGTCAGTGAAAATTTGACATGATTTGGTGGATTTATTAAATTATATTGTTTTGGGGCATATTATTATTATACATTTGGAGCAATTTAACATTATTATCAAGAAAAAGAGGAATTTGACATTCTGTGTTGGATTTTATGATTTGCTTATTCTGTAGTTAATATTAACCGTAAATTAATATAAATTCAACTTTATATCATGGATTTGTATATACTTTGAATTTATTTATTAACTCTTTTGATTTATTACTTTCAGTTGTTAATATTGGCCTTAGATTTACAAATAATTAAACTTATAGTTAAGAAATAGTTTAAATTGGATATTCTTTATTGCCTATTGTTAATTATATGCATTTATTTGATAGTATTAGCTATAAATTAGAGAGTATTCGACAATGTTTTTCAAGGTCAGTGAAATTTGACATGATTTGGTGGATTTTATTAAATTATATTGTTTTGTGGCATATTATTATTATACATTTGGGGACGTTTAATACTATTATCAGAAAAACAGGCAATTCGACATTCTGTGTGGGATTTTATGATTTGCTTATTCTGTAGTTAATATTATCCGTGAATTAATATAAATTCAACTTTATTATCATGGAATTATATATAATTTGAATTTATTTATTAACTCTTATGATTATGTTGCGTATCAATGTTAATATTGGCTTTAGATTTACATATAATTCAACTTTATAGTTAAGAAATAGTTTAAATTAGATAATCTCTATTTCTTTTGTTAATTGTATGCTTTTATTTGTATTATTAGCTATATCGTCGAGAGTATTCAACAATTTTTTTCAAGGTCAGTGAAAATTTGACATGATTTGGTGGATTATATTAAATTATATTGTTTTGGGCATATTATTATTATACATTTGGAGACGTTTAATACTATTATCAAGAAAACAGGCAATTCGACATTCTGTGTGGGATTTTATGATTTGCTTATTCTGTAGTTAATATTATCCGTGAATTAATATAAATTCAACTTTATTATCATGGAATTGTAAATAATTTGAATTTATTTATTAACTCTTATGATTTGTTGCGTATCAATTGTTAATATTGGCTTTAGATTTACAAATAATTCAACTTTATAGTTAAGAAATAGTTTAAATTAGATATCTTTATTTTCTTTTGTTAATTGTATGCTTTATTTGTTATTATTAGCTATATCGTCGAGAGTATTCAACAATTTTTTTCAAGGTCAGTGAAAATTTGACATGATTTGGTGGATTATATTAAATTATATTGTTTTGGGCATATTATTTTTATACATTTGGAGCAGTTTAACATTATTATCAAGAAAAAGAGGAAATTTGACATTCAGTGTTAGATTTTATGATTTGCTTATTCTATAGCTAATATTAAGAGTAAATTAATATGAATTCAACTTTACTATCAAGGAAATGTATATACTTTGAATTTATTTATTAACTCTTTTGATTTATTCCTTTCAGTTGTTAATATTAGCTTTAGATTTTAAAATAATTCAACTTTGTATTTAAGAAATAGTTTCAATTAGATATTCTTTATTTTCTATTGTTAATTATATGCATTTATTTGATATTATTAGCTATAAATTAGAGAGTATTCAACAATATTTTTCGAAGTCATTGAAAATTTGACATGATTCTGTGGATTTTATTAAATTATATTATTATGGGGCATATTATTTTTATACATTTGGAGCAATTTAACATTATCATCAAGAAAAAGAGGAAATTTGACATTCAGTGTTAGATTTTATGATTTGCTTATTCTATAGCTATATTAAGAGTGAATTAATATGAATTCAACTTTACTATCAAGGAAATGTATATACTTTGAATTTATTTATTAACTCTTTTGATTTATTACATTCAGTTGTTAATATTAGCTTTAGATATTATAATAATTCAACTTTTTAGTTAAGAAATAGACTAAATTGGATATTCTTTATTTCATATTGTTAATTATATGTCATTTATTTGATAGTATTAGCTATAAATTAGAGAGTATTCGACAATGTTTTTCAAGGTCAGTGAAATTTGACATGATTTGGTGGTTTTATTAAATTATATTGTTTTGAGGCATATTATTATTATACATTTGGAGCATTTAACATTATTATGAGGAAAAGAGGAATTTGACCTTCTGCTGTCTGGATTTTATGATTTGCTTATTCTGTAGTTAATATTAACAGTAAATTAATATAAATTCAATCTTTACTATCATGGAATTGTATATACTTTGACTTTATTTATTAACTCTTTAGATTTATTCCTTTCAGTTGTTAATATTAGCTTTAGATTTTAAAATAATTCAACTTTGTATTTAAGAAATAGTTTCAATTAGATATTCTTTATTTTCTATTGTTAATTATATGCATTTATTTGATATTATTAGCTATAAATTAGAGAGTATTCAACAATATTTTTCAAGGTCAGTGATAATTTGACATGATTTGGTGAATTTTATTAAATTATATAGTTTTGGGGCATATTATTATTATACATTTCGAGCAATTTAACATTATTATCAAGAAAAAGAGGAAATTTGACATTCAGTGTTGGATTTTATGATTTGCTTATTCTATAGCTAATATTAAGAGTAAATTAATATGAATTCAACTTTACTATCAAGGAAATGTATATACTTTGAATTTATTTATTAACTCTTTTGATTTATTACTTTCAGTTGTTAATATTAGTTTTCGATTTCAAAATAATTCAACTTTCTAGTTAAGAAATAGTTTAAATTGGATATTCTTTATTTCCTATTGTTAATTATATGCATTTATTTGATAGTATTAGCTATAAATTAGATAGTATTCGACAATGTTCTTCAAGGTCATTGAAAATCTGACATGATTTGGTGGATTATATTAAATTATATTGTTTTGGGGCATATTATTTTTATTCATTTGGAGCAATTTAACATTATTATCAAGAAAAAGAGAAAATTTGACATTCTGTGTTGGATTTTATGATTTGCTTGTTCTGTAGTTAATATTCACATTAAATTAATGTAAATTCAACTATATTATCATGAAATTGTATATAATTTGAATTTATTTATCAACTCTTATGATTTGTTGCGTTTGAATTGTTAAAATTGGCTTTAGATTTACAAATAATTAAACTTTATAGTTAAGAAATAGTTTCAATTAGATATTCTTTATTTTCTATTGTTAATTATATGCATTTATTTGATATTATTAGCTATAAATTAGTGAGTGTTCAACAATATTTTTCAAGGACAGTGAAAATTTGACATGATTTTGTGGATTTTATTAAATTATATTGTTTTGGGGCATATTATTATTATACATTTGGAGCAATTTAACATTATTATCAGGTAAAAGAAGGAATTTGACCTTCTTTGTTGGATTTTATGATTTGCTTATTCTGTAGTTAATATTAACAGTAAATTAATATAAATTCAACTTTACTATCAAGGAATTGTATATACTTTGAATTTATTTATAAACTCTTTTGATTTATTAATTCCAGTTGTTAATATTTGCTTTAGATTTTAAAATAATTCAACTTTGTTGTTAAGAAATAGTTTATATTAGATATTCTTTATGTTCTATTGTTAATTATATGCATTTATTTGATATTATTAGCTATAAATTAGAGAGTATTCAACAATATTTTTCAAGGTCAGTGATAATTTGACATGATTTGGTGAATTTTATTAAATTATATTGTTTTGAGGCATATTATAATTATACATTTGGAGCAATTTAACATTATTATGAGGTAAAAGAGGGAATTTGACCTTCTGCTCTGGAATTTATGATTTGCTTATTCTGTAGTTAATATTAACCGTGAATTAATATAAATTCAACTTTATTATCATGGATTTGTATATAATTTGAATTTATTAATTAACTCTTTAGATTTATTCCTTTCAGTTGTTAATATTGGCCTTAGGTTAACAAATAATTAAAAATTATAGTTAAGAAATAGTTTAAATTGGATATTCTTTATTGCCTATTGTTAATTATATGCATTTATTTGAGAGTATTAGCTATAAATTAGAGAGTATTCGGCAATGTTTTTCAAGGTCAGTGAAATTTGACATGATTTGGTGGATTTTATTAAATTATATTGTTTTGTGGCATATTATTATTATACATTTGGGGACGTTTAATACTATTATCAAGAAAAACAGGCAATTCGACATTCTGTGTGGGATTTTATGATTTGCTTATTCTGTAGTTAATATTATCCGTGAATTAATATAAATTCAACTTTATTATCATGGAATTATATATAATTTGAATTTATTTATTAACTCTTATGATATGTTGCGTATCAATTGTTAATATTGGCTTTAGATTTACATATAATTCAACTTTATAGTTAAGAAATAGTTTAAATTAGATAATCTCTATTTTCTTTTGTTAATTGTATGCTTTTATTTGTTATTATTAGCTATATCGTCGAGAGTATTCAACAATTTTTTTCAAGGTCAGTGAAAATTTGACATGATTTGGTGGATTATATTAAATTATATTGTTTTGGGCATATTATTATTATACATTTGGAGACGTTTAATACTATTATCAAGAAAAACAGGCAATTCGACATTCTGTGTGGGATTTTATGATTTGCTTATTCTGTAGTTAATATTATCCGTGAATTAATATAAATTCAACTTTATTATCATGGAATTGTAAATAATTTGAATTTATTTATTAACTCTCATGATTTGTTGCGTATCAATTGTTAATATTGGCTTTAGATTTACAAATAATTCAACTTTATAGTTAAGAAATAGTTTAAATTAGATAATCTCTATTTTCTTTTGTTAATTGTATGCTTTTATTTGTTATTATTAGCTATATCGTCGAGAGTATTCAACAATTTTTTTCAAGGTCAGTGAAAATTTGACATGATTTGGTGGATTATATTAAATTATATTGTTTTGGGCATATTATTTTTATACATTTGGAGCAGTTTAACATTATTATCAAGAAAAAGAGGAAATTTGACATTCAGTGTTAGATTTTATGATTTGCTTATTCTATAGCTAATATTAAGAGTAAATTAATATGAATTCAACTTTACTATCAAGGAAATGTATATACTTTGAATTTATTTATTAACTCTTTTGATTTATTCCTTTCAGTTGTTAATATTAGCTTTAGATTTTAAAATAATTCAACTTTGTATTTAAGAAATAGTTTCAATTAGATATTCTTTATTTTCTATTGTTAATTATATGCATTTATTTGATATTATTAGCTATAAATTAGAGAGTATTCAACAATATTTTTCGAAGTCATTGAAAATTTGACATGATTCTGTGGATTTTATTAAATTATATTATTATGGGGCATATTATTTTTATACATTTGGAGCAATTTAACATTATCATCAAGAAAAAGAGGAAATTTGACATTCAGTGTTAGATTTTATGATTTGCTTATTCTGTAGCTATATTAAGAGTGAATTAATATGAATTCAACTTTACTATCAAGGAAATGTATATACTTTGAATTTATTTATTAACTCTTTTGATTTATTACTTTCAGTTGTTAATATTAGTTTCATATTTCAAAATAATTCAACTTTGTAGTTAAGAAATAGTTTATATTGGATATTCCTTATTTCCTATTCTTAATTATATGTATTTATTTGATTGTAATAGCTATAAATTAGAGAGTATTCGAAAATGTTTTTCAAGGTCAGTGAAAATTTGACATGGTTTGGTGGTTTTTAATAAATTATATTGTTTTGGGGCATATTATTTTTATACATTTGGAGCAGTTTAACATTATTATCAAGGAAAATAGGCAATTTGACATTCTGTGTTGGATTTTATGATTTGTTTATTCTGTAGTTAATATTAACAGTAAATTAATATAAATTCAACTTTACTATCAAGGAATTGTATATACTTTGAATTTATTTATAAACTCTTTTGATTTATTCCTTTCAGTTGTTAATATTAGCTTTAGATTTTAAAATAATTCAACTTTGTAGTTAAGAAGTAGTTTAAATTTGATATTCTTTATTTCCTGTTGTTAATTATATGCATTTTTTTGATAGTATTAGCTATAAATTAGAGGGTATTCGACAATGTTTTTCAAGGTCAGTGAAAATTTGACACGATTTGGTGGATTTTATTAAATTATATTGTTTTGAGGCATATTATAATTCTACATTTGGAGCAATTTAACATTATTATGAGGTAAAAGAGGGAATTTGACCTTCTGCTCTGGAATTTATGATTTGCTTATTCTGTAATTCATATTAACTGTAAATCAATATAAATTCATCTTTACTATCATGGAATTGTATATACTTTGACTTTATTTATTAACTCTTTAGATTTATTCCTTTCAGTTGTTAATATTAGCTTTAGATTTTAAAATAATTCAACTTTGTATTTAAGAAATAGTTTCAATTAGATATTCTTTATTTCTATTGTTAATTATATGCATTTATTTGATATTATTAGCTATAAATTAGAGAGTATTCAACAATATTTTTCAAGGTCAGTGAAAATTTGACATGATTTGGTGAATTTTATTAAATTATATTGTTTTGGGGCATATTATTATTATACATTTCGAGCAATTTAACATTATTATCAAGAAAAAGAGGAAATTTGACATTCAGTGTTGGATTTTATGATTTGCTTATTCTATAGCTAATATTAAGAGTAAATTAATATGAATTCAACTTTACTATCAAGGAAATGTATATACTTTGAATTTATTTATTAACTCTTTTGATTTATTACTTTCAGTTGTTAATATTAGTTTTAGATTTCAAAATAATTCAACTTTGTAGTTAAGAAATAGTTTAAATTGGATATTCTTTATTTCCTATTGTTAATTATATGCATTTATTTGATAGTATTAGCTATAAATTAGAGAGTATTCGACAATGTTTTTCAAGGTCAGTGAAAATTTGACATGATTTGGTGGATTATATTAAATTATATTGTTTTGGGGCATATTATTTTTATACATTTGGAGCAATTTAACATTATTATCAAGAAAAAGAGAAAATTTGACATTCTGTGTTGGATTTTATGATTTGCTTATTCTGTAGTTAATATTAACAGTAAATTAATGTAAATTCAACTATACTATCATGAAATTGTATATAATTGAATTTATTTATCAACTCTTTGATTTGTTACGTTTAATTGTTAATATTGGCTTTAGATTTACAAATAATTCAACTTTATAGTTAAGAAATAGTTTAAATTAGATATTCTTTATTTCCTATTGTTAATTATATGCATTTATTTGATATTATTAGCTATAAATTAGAGAGTATTCAACAATATTTTTCAAGGTCAGTGAAAATTTGACATGATTTGGTGGATTTTATTAAATTATATGTTTTGGGGCATATTATTATTATACATTTGGAGCAATTTAACATTATTATCAGGTAAAAGAAGGAATTTGACCTTCTTTGTTGGATTTTATGATTTGCTTATTCTGTAGTTAATATTAACAGTAAATTAATATAAATTCAACTTTACTATCAAGGAATTGTATATACTTTGCATTTATTTATAAACTCTTTTGATTTATTAATTCCAGTTGTTAATATTTGCTTTAGATTTTAAAATAATTCAACTTTGTTGTTAAGAAATAGTTTATATTAGATATTCTTTATGTTCTATTGTTAATTATATGCATTTATTTGATATTATTAGCTATAAATTAGAGAGTATTCAACAATATTTTTCAAGGTCAGTGATAATTTGACATGATTTGGTGAATTTTATTAAATTATATTGTTTTGAGGCATATTATAATTATACATTTGGAGCAATTTAACATTATTATGAGGTAAAAGAGGGAATTTGACCTTCTGCTCTGGAATTTATGATTTGCTTATTCTGTAGTTAATATTAACCGTGAATTAATATAAATTCAACTTTATTATCATGGATTTGTATATAATTTGAATTTATTAATTAACTCTTATGAATAGTTACGTTTCAATTGTTAATATTGGCCTTAGGTTTACAAATAATTAAAAATTATAGTTAAGAAATAGTTTAAATTGGATATTCTTTATTGCCTATTGTTAATTATATGCATTTATTTGATAGTATTAGCTATAAATTAGAGAGTATTCGGCAATGTTTTTCAAGGTCAGTGAAATTTGACATGATTTGGTGGATTTTATTAAATTATATTGTTTTGTGGCATATTATTATTATACATTTGGGGACGTTTAATACTATTATCAAGAAAAACAGGCAATTCGACATTCTGTGTGGGATTTTATGATTTGCTTATTCTGTAGTTAATATTATCCGTGAATTAATATAAATTCAACTTTATTATCATGGAATTATATATAATTTGAATTTATTTATTAACTCTTATGATATGTTGCGTATCAATTGTTAATATTGGCTTTAGATTTACATATAATTCAACTTTATAGTTAAGAAATAGTTTAAATTAGATAATCTCTATTTTCTTTTGTTAATTGTATGCTTTTATTTGTTATTATTAGCTATATCGTCGAGAGTATTCAACAATTTTTTCAAGGTCAGTGAAAATTTGACATGATTTGGTGGATTATATTAAATTATATTGTTTTGGGCATATTATTATTATACATTTGGAGACGTTTAATACTATTATCAAGAAAAACAGGCAATTCGACATTCTGTGTGGGATTTTATGATTTGCTTATTCTGTAGTTAATATTATCCGTGAATTAATATAAATTCAACTTTATTATCATGGAATTGTAAATAATTTGAATTTATTTATTAACTCTCATGATTTGTTGCGTATCAATTGTTAATATTGGCTTTAGATTTACAAATAATTCAACTTTATAGTTAAGAAATAGTTTAAATTAGATAATCTCTATTTTCTTTTGTTAATTGTATGCTTTTATTTGTTATTATTAGCTATATCGTCGAGAGTATTCAACAATTTTTTTCAAGGTCAGTGAAAATTTGACATGATTTGGTGGATTATATTAAATTATATTGTTTTGGGCATATTATTTTTATACATTTGGAGCAGTTTAACATTATTATCAAGAAAAAGAGGAAATTTGACATTCAGTGTTAGATTTTATGATTTGCTTATTCTATAGCTAATATTAAGAGTAAATTAATATGAATTCAACTTTACTATCAAGGAAATGTATATACTTTGAATTTATTTATTAACTCTTTTGATTTATTCCTTTCAGTTGTTAATATTAGCTTTAGATTTTAAAATAATTCAACTTTGTATTTAAGAAATAGTTTCAATTAGATATTCTTTATTTTCTATTGTTAATTATATGCATTTATTTGATATTATTAGCTATAAATTAGAGAGTATTCAACAATATTTTTCGAAGTCATTGAAAATTTGACATGATTCTGTGGATTTTATTAAATTATATTATTATGGGGCATATTATTTTTATACATTTGGAGCAATTTAACATTATCATCAAGAAAAAGAGGAAATTTGACATTCAGTGTTAGATTTTATGATTTGCTTATTCTGTAGCTATATTAAGAGTGAATTAATATGAATTCAACTTTACTATCAAGGAAATGTATATACTTTGAATTATTTATTAACTCTTTTGATTTATTACTTTCAGTTGTTAATATTAGTTTCATATTTCAAGATAATTCAACTTTGTAGTTAAGAAATAGTTTATATTGGATATTCCTTATTTCCTATTCTTAATTATATGTATTTATTTGATTGTAATAGCTATAAATTAGAGAGTATTCGAAAATGTTTTCAAGGTCAGTGAAAATTTGACATGGTTTGGTGGTTTTTAATAAATTATATTGTTTTGAGGGCATATTATAATTATACATTTGGAGCAGTTTAACATTATTATAAGGTAAAATAGGAATTGACATTCTGCTGTTGGATTTATGATTTGTCTTATTCTGTAATTAATATTAACTGTAAATCAATATAAATTCATCTTTACTATCATGGAATTGTATATACTTTGAATTTATTTATTAACTCTTGTGATTTATTCCTTTCAGTTGTTAATATTAGCTTTAGATTTTAAATAATTCAACTTTGTAGTTAAGAAGTAGTTAAATTTGATATTCCTTTATTTCCTGTTGTTAATTATATGCATTTTTTGATAGTATTAGCTATAAATTAGAGGGTATTCGACAAATGTTTTTCAAGGTCAGTGAAAATTTGACACGATTTGGTGGATTTTATTAAATTATATTGTTTTGAGGCATATTATAATTCTACATTTGGAGCAATTTAACATTATTATGAGGTAAAAGAGGGAATTTGACTTTCTGCTCTGGAATTAATGATTGCTTATTCTGTAATTCATATTAACTGTAAATCAATATAAATTCATCTTTACTATCATGGAATTGTATATACTTTGACTTTATTTATTAACTCTTTAGATTTATTCCTTTCAGTGTAA
>JACCHZ010000093.1:0-18047 GCA_018907045.1 Wiebesia pumilae
GCTAATAATATCAAATAAATGCATACGATTAACATTAGGAAATAAAGAATATTCAATTTAATCTGTTTCTTAATTACAAAGTTGAATTATTTTAAAATCTATAGCTCATATTAACAATTGAGACGTATCAATTCTTAAGAGTTAATAAATAAATTCAATTATATACAATTCCTTGATAGTAAAGTGAATTTATATTATTTACTGTTTACATAACTACAGAATAAGTAAAAAGAAAATCCACACAGAATGTCAAGTCGACTCCTTTATCTTGATAATATTAATAGATTGCTTCATAGGTATAAGAATAATATGCCCCAATACAATATAATTTAATAAAATCCACCAAATCAGGTAAAATTTTCACTGACCTTGAAAAAATTGATGAATACTCTCTAATTTATAGCTAATAATATCAAATAAATGCATATAATTAACAATAGAAAATAAAGAATATAAAACATAAACTATTTCTTAACTATATAGTTGAATTATTTTAATATCTAATGCTCATATTAACAATTGAAACGTAACAATTCATAAGAGTTAATAAATAAATTTAAATTATACACATTCCTTGATAGTAAAGTTGAATTTATATTCATTTACTGTTAATATTAACTACAGAATAAGCAAATCATAAAATACAACACAGAATGACAAATTTCCTCTTTTTCTTTATAAGTATGTTCAACTGCTCCAAATGTATGAAAATAATATGCTCCAAAACAATATAATTTAATAAGATCCACCAAATCATGACAAATTTTAAATGACCTTGAAAATATTGATGAATACTCTCTAATTTATGGCTAATAATATCAAATAATGCATACGATTAACATTAGGAAATAAAGAATATTCAATTTAACTGTTTCTTAATTACAAAGTTGAATTCTTTTAAATCTATAGCTCATATTAACAATTGAGACGTATCAATTCTTAAGAGTTAATAAATAAATTCAAATTATATACAATTCCTTGATAGTAAAGTTAAATTTATATTAATTTACTGTTTACATTAACTACAGAATAAGTAAATCAGAAAATCCAACACAGAATGTCAAGTTTCCCTCTTTATCTTGATAATATTGATAGATTGCTCCAATGTTTAATAATAATAGGATCCCATAATAATATAATTTAATAAAATTCACCAAATCATGTAAAATTTTCAATGACCTTGAAAAATATTGTTGAATACACTCTGATTTGTGACTAATTATATCAAATAAATGCATATAATTAAAAGTAGGAAATAATGAATATGCAATTTAAAATATTTCTTATCTATAAAGTTGAATTATTTTAAAATCTAAAGCTAATATTAACACTTGAAACGTAACAATTCATAAGAGTTAATAAATAAATTCAAATTATATACAATTCCTTGATAGTAAAGTTGCATTTATAATAAGTTACTGATAATATTAACTACAGAATATGCAAATCAGAAAATCCAACACAGAATGTCATGTTGCTACTTTATCTAGATAATAATAATAGATTGCTTCATAGGTATAAGAATAATATGCCCCAATACAATATAATTTAATAAAATCCACCAATTCATGTAAAATTTTCACTGACCTTGAAAAATATTGTTGAATACTCTCTAATTTATAGCTAATAATATCAAATAAATGCATACAATTAACAATAGAAAATAAAGAATATAAAACATAAACTATTTCTTAACTATAAAGTTGAATTATTTTAATATCTAATGCTCATATTAACAATTGAAACGTAACAATTCATAAGAGTTAATAAATAAATTTAAATTATACACAATTCCTTGATAGTAAAGTTGAATTTATATTCATTTACTGTTAATATTAACTACAGAATAAGCAAATCATAAAATACAACACAGAATGATAAATTTCTTCTTTTTCTTTATAAGAATGTTCAACTGCTTCAAATGTATAAAAATAATATGCTCCAAAACAATATAATTTAATAAGATCCACCAAATCATGACAAATTTTAAATGACCTTGAAAAATATTGATGAATACTCTCTAATTTATGGCTAATAATATCAAATAAATGCATACGATTAACATTAGGAAATAAAGAATATTCAATTTAATCTGTTTCTTAATTACAAAGTTGAATTATTTTAAAATCTATAGCTCATATTAACAATTGAGACGTATCAATTCTTAAGAGTTAATAAATAAATTCAAATTATATACAATTCCTTGATAGTAAAGTTAAATTTATATTAATTTACTGTTTACATTAACTACAGAATTAGTAAATCAGAAAATCCAACACAGAATGTCATGTTGCTACTTTATCTAGATAATAATAATAGATTGCTTCATAGGTATAAGAATAATATGCCCCAAAACAATATAATTTAATAAAATCCACCAAATCAGGTAAAATTTTCACTGACCTTGAAAAAATTGATGAATACTCTCTAATTTATAGCTAATAATATCAAATAAATGCATATAATTAACAATAGAAAATAAAGAATATAAAACATAAACTATTTCTTAACTATATAGTTGAATTATTTTAATATCTAATGCTCATATTAACAATTGAAACGTAACAATTCATAAGAGTTAATAAATAAATTTAAATTATACACAATTCCTTGATAGTAAAGTTGAATTTATATTCATTTACTGTTAATATTAACTACAGAATAAGCAAATCATAAAATACAACACAGAATGACAAATTTCCTCTTTTTCTTTATAAGTATGTTCAACTGCTCCAAATGTATGAAAATAATATGCTCCAAAACAATATAATTTAATAAGATCCACCAAATCATGACAAATTTTAAATGACCTTGAAAATATTGATGAATACTCTCTAATTTATGGCTAATAATATCAAATAAATGCATACGATTAACATTAGGAAATAAAGAATATTCAATTTAAACTGTTTCTTAATTACAAAGTTGAATTCTTTTAAAATCTATAGCTCATATTAACAATTGAGACGTTTCAATTCTTAAGAGTTAATAAATAAATTCAAATTATATACAATTCCTTGATAGTAAAGTTAAATTTATATTAATTTACTGTTTACATTAACTACAGAATAAGTAAATCAGAAAATCCAACACAGAATGTCAAGTTTCCTCTTTATCTTGATAATATTGATAGATTGCTCCAAATGTTTAATAATAATAGGTCCCATAATAATATAATTTAATAAAATTCACCAAATCATGTAAAATTTTCAATGACATTGAAAAATATTGTTGAATACACTCTGATTTGTGAATAATTATATCAAATAAATGCATATAATTAAAAGTAGGAAATAATGAATATGCAATTTAAAATATTTCTTATCTATAAAGTTGAATTATTTTAAAATCTAAAGCTAATATTAACACTTGAAACGTAACAATTCATAAGAGTTAATAAATAAATTCAAATTATATACAATTCCTTGATAGTAAAGTTGCATTTATAATAAGTTACTGATAATATTAACTACAGAATATGCAAATCAGAAAATCCAACACAGAATGTCATGTTGCTACTTTATCTAGATAATAATAATAGATTGCTTCATAGGTATAAGAATAATATGCCCCAATACAATATAATTTAATAAAATCCACCAATTCATGTAAAATTTTCACTGACCTTGAAAAATATTGTTGAATACTCTCTAATTTATAGCTAATAATATCAAATAAATGCATACAATTAACAATAGAAAATAAAGAATATAAAACATAAACTATTTCTTAACTATAAAGTTGAATTATTTTAATATCTAATGCTCATATTAACAATTGAAACGTAACAATTCATAAGAGTTAATAAATAAATTTAAATTATACACAATTCCTTGATAGTAAAGTTGAATTTATATTCATTTACTGTTAATATTAACTACAGAATAAGCAAATCATAAAATACAACACAGAATGATAAATTTCTTCTTTTTCTTTATAAGAATGTTCAACTGCTTCAAATGTATAAAAATAATATGCTCCAAAACAATATAATTTAATAAGATCCACCAAATCATGACAAATTTTAAATGACCTTGAAAAATATTGATGAATACTCTCTAATTTATGGCTAATAATATCAAATAAATGCATACGATTAACATTAGGAAATAAAGAATATTCAATTTAATCTGTTTCTTAATTACAAAGTTGAATTATTTTAAAATCTATAGCTCATATTAACAATTGAGACGTATCAATTCTTAAGAGTTAATAAATAAATTCAAATTATATACAATTCCTTGATAGTAAAGTTAAATTTATATTAATTTACTGTTTACATTAACTACAGAATTAGTAAATCAGAAAATCCAACACAGAATGTCATGTTGCTACTTTATCTAGATAATAATAATAGGTTGCTTCATAGGTATAAGAATAATATGCCCCAAAACAATATAATTTAATAAAATCCACCAAATCAGGTAAAATTTTCACTGACCTTCAAAAATTGATGAATACTCTCTAATTTATAGCTAATAATATCAAATAAATGCATATAATTAACAATAGAAAATAAAGAATATAAAACATAAACTATTTCTTAACTATATAGTTGAATTATTTTAATATCTAATGCTCATATTAACAATTGAAACGTAACAATTCATAAGAGTTAATAAATAAATTTAAATTATACACAATTCCTTGATAGTAAAGTTGAATCTATATTCATTTACTGTTAATATTAACTACAGAATAAGCAAATCATAAAATACAACACAGAATGTCAAATTTCCTCTTTTTCTTTATAAGAATGTTCAACTGCTCCAAATGTATAAAAATAATATGCTCCAAAACAATATAATTTAATAAGATCCACCAAATCATGACAAATTTATATGACCTTGAAAATATTGATGAATACTCTCTAATTTATGGCTAATAATATCAAATAAATGCATACGATTAACATTAGGAAATAAAGAATATCCAATTTAAACTGTTTCTTAATTACATAGTTGAATTATTTTAAAATCTATAGCTCATATTAACAATTGAGACGTATCAATTCTTAAGAGTTAATAAATAAATTCAAATTATATACAATTCATTGATAGTAAAGTTAAATTTATATTAATTTACTGTTTACATTAACTACAGAATAAGTAAATCAGAAAATCCAACACAGTATGTCAAGTTCCTCTTGATCTTGATAATATTGATAGATTGCTCCAAATGTTTAATAATAATAGGACCCATAATAATATAATTTAATAAAATTCACCAAATCATGTAAAATTTTCAATGACCTTGAAAAATATTGTTGAATACTCTGATTTGTAGCTAATAATATCAAATAAATGCATATAATTAAAAGTAGGAAATAATGAATATGCAATTTAAAATATTTCTTATCAATAAAGTTGAATTATTTTAAAATCTAAAGCTAATATTAACACTTGAAACGTAACAATTCATAAGAGTTAATAAATAAATTCAAATTATATACAATTCCTTGATAGTAAAGTTGCATTTATAATAAGTTACTGATAATATTAACTACAGAATATGCAAATCAGAAAATCCAACACAGAATGTCATGTTGCTACTTTATCTAGATAATAATAATAGATTGCTTCATAGGTATAAGAATAATATGCCCCAATACAATATAATTTAATAAAATCCACCAATTCATGTAAAATTTTCACTGACCTTGAAAAATATTGTTGAATACTCTCTAATTTATAGCTAATAATATCAAATAAATGCATACAATTAACAATAGAAAATAAAGAATATAAAACATAAACTATTTCTTAACTATAAAGTTGAATTATTTTAATATCTAATGCTCATATTAACAATTGAAACGTAACAATTCATAAGAGTTAATAAATAAATTTAAATTATACACAATTCCTTGATAGTAAAGTTGAATTTATATTCATTTACTGTTAATATTAACTACAGAATAAGCAAATCATAAAATACAACACAGAATGATAAATTTCTTCTTTTTCTTTATAAGAATGTTCAACTGCTTCAAATGTATAAAAATAATATGCTCCAAAACAATATAATTTAATAAGATCCACCAAATCATGACAAATTTTAAATGACCTTGAAAAATATTGATGAATACTCTCTAATTTATGGCTAATAATATCAAATAAATGCATACGATTAACATTAGGAAATAAAGAATATTCAATTTAATCTGTTTCTTAATTACAAAGTTGAATTATTTTAAAATCTATAGCTCATATTAACAATTGAGACGTATCAATTCTTAAGAGTTAATAAATAAATTCAAATTATATACAATTCCTTGATAGTAAAGTTAAATTTATATTAATTTACTGTTTACATTAACTACAGAATTAGTAAATCAGAAAATCCAACACAGAATGTCATGTTGCTACTTTATCTAGATAATAATAATAGATTGCTTCATAGGTATAAGAATAATATGCCCCAAAACAATATAATTTAATAAAATCCACCAAATCAGGTAAAATTTTCACTGACCTTGAAAAAATTGATGAATACTCTCTAATTTATAGCTAATAATATCAAATAAATGCATATAATTAACAATAGAAAATAAAGAATATAAAACATAAACTATTTCTTAACTATATAGTTGAATTATTTTAATATCTAATGCTCATATTAACAATTGAAACGTAACAATTCATAAGAGTTAATAAATAAATTTAAATTATACACAATTCCTTGATAGTAAAGTTGAATTTATATTCATTTACTGTTAATATTAACTACAGAATAAGCAAATCATAAAATACAACACAGAATGACAAATTTCCTCTTTTTCTTTATAAGAATGTTCAACTGCTCCAAATGTATGAAAATAATATGCTCCAAAACAATATAATTTAATAAGATCCACCAAATCATGACAAATTTTAAATGACCTTGAAAATATTGATGAATACTCTCTAATTTATGGCTAATAATATCAAATAAATGCATACGATTAACATTAGGAAATAAAGAATATTCAATTTAAACTGTTTCTTAATTACAAAGTTGAATTCTTTTAAAATCTATAGCTCATATTAACAATTGAGACGTTTCAATTCTTAAGAGTTAATAAATAAATTCAAATTATATACAATTCCTTGATAGTAAAGTTAATTTATATTAATTTACTGTTTACATTAACTACAGAATAAGTAAATCAGAAAATCCAACACAGAATGTCAAGTTTCCTCTTTATCTTGATAATATTGATAGATTGCTCCAAATGTTTAATAATAATAGGTCCCATAATAATATAATTTAATAAAATTCACCAAATCATGTAAAATTTTCAATGACCTTGAAAAATATTGTTGAATACACTCTGATTTGTGAATAATTATATCAAATAAATGCATATAATTAAAAGTAGGAAATAATGAATATGCAATTTAAAATATTTCTTATCTATAAAGTTGAATATTTTAAAATCTAAAGCTAATATTAACACTTGAAACGTAACAATTCATAAGAGTTAATAAATAAATTCAAATTATATACAATTCCTTGATAGTAAAGTTGCATTTATAATAAGTTACTGATAATATTAACTACAGAATATGCAAATCAGAAAATCCAACACAGAATGTCATGTTGCTACTTTATCTAGATAATAATAATAGATTGCTTCATAGGTATAAGAATAATATGCCCCAATACAATATAATTTAATAAAATCCACCAATTCATGTAAAATTTTCACTGACCTTGAAAATATTGTTGAATACTCTCTAATTTATAGCTAATAATATCAAATAAATGCATACAATTAACAATAGAAAATAAAGAATATAAAACATAAACTATTTCTTAACTATAAAGTTGAATTATTTTAATATCTAATGCTCATATTAACAATTGAAACGTAACAATTCATAAGAGTTAATAAATAAATTTAAATTATACACAATTCCTTGATAGTAAGTTGAATTTATATTCATTTACTGTTAATATTAACTACAGAATAAGCAAATCATAAAATACAACACAGAATGATAAATTTCTTCTTTTTCTTTATAAGAATGTTCAACTGCTTCAAATGTATAAAAATAATATGCTCCAAAACAATATAATTTAATAAGATCCACCAAATCATGACAAATTTTAAATGACCTTGAAAAATATTGATGAATACTCTCTAATTTATGGCTAATAATATCAAATAAATGCATACGATTAACATTAGGAAATAAAGAATATTCAATTTAATCTGTTTCTTAATTACAAAGTTGAATTATTTTAAAATCTATAGCTCATATTAACAATTGAGACGTATCAATTCTTAAGAGTTAATAAATAAATTCAAATTATATACAATTCCTTGATAGTAAAGTTAAATTTATATTAATTTACTGTTTACATTAACTACAGAATTAGTAAATCAGAAAATCCAACACAGAATGTCATGTTGCTACTTTATCTAGATAATAATAATAGATTGCTTCATAGGTATAAGAATAATATGCCCCAAAACAATATAATTTAATAAAATCCACCAAATCAGGTAAAATTTTCACTGACCTTGAAAAAATTGATGAATACTCTCTAATTTATAGCTAATAATATCAAATAAATGCATATAATTAACAATAGAAAATAAAGAATATAAAACATAAACTATTTCTTAACTATATAGTTGAATTATTTTAATATCTAATGCTCATATTAACAATTGAAACGTAACAATTCATAAGAGTTAATAAATAAATTTAAATTATACACAATTCCTTGATAGTAAAGTTGAATTTATATTCATTTACTGTTAATATTAACTACAGAATAAGCAAATCATAAAATACAACACAGAATGACAAATTTCCTCTTTTTCTTTATAAGTATGTTCAACTGCTCCAAATGTATGAAAATAATATGCTCCAAAACAATATAATTTAATAAGATCCACCAAATCATGACAAATTTTAAATGACCTTGAAAATATTGATGAATACTCTCTAATTTATGGCTAATAATATCAAATAAATGCATACGATTAACATTAGGAAATAAAGAATATTCAATTTAAACTGTTTCTTAATTACAAAGTTGAATTCTTTTAAAATCTATAGCTCATATTAACAATTGAGACGTATCAATTCTTAAGAGTTAATAAATAAATTCAAATTATATACAATTCCTTGATAGTAAAGTTAAATTTATATTAATTTACTGTTTACATTAACTACAGAATAAGTAAATCAGAAAATCCAACACAGAATGTCAAGTTTCCTCTTTATCTTGATAATATTGATAGATTGCTCCAAATGTTTAATAATAATAGGTCCCATAATAATATAATTTAATAAAATTCACCAAATCATGTAAAATTTTCAATGACATTGAAAAATATTGTTGAATACACTCTGATTTGTGACTAATTATATCAATAAATGCATATAATTAAAAGTAGGAAATAATGAATATGCAATTTAAAATATTTCTTATCTATAAAGTTGAATTATTTTAAAATCTAAAGCTAATATTAACACTTGAAACGTAACAATTCATAAGAGTTAATAAATAAATTCAAATTATATACAATTCCTTGATAGTAAAGTTGCATTTATAATAAGTTACTGATAATATTAACTACAGAATATGCAAATCAGAAAATCCAACACAGAATGTCATGTTGCTACTTTATCTAGATAATAATAATAGATTGCTTCATAGGTATAAGAATAATATGCCCCAATACAATATAATTTAATAAAATCCACCAATTCATGTAAAATTTTCACTGACCTTGAAAAATATTGTTGAATACTCTCTAATTTATAGCTAATAATATCAAATAAATGCATACAATTAACAATAGAAAATAAAGAATATAAAACATAAACTATTTCTTAACTATAAAGTTGAATTATTTTAATATCTAATGCTCATATTAACAATTGAAACGTAACAATTCATAAGAGTTAATAAATAAATTTAAATTATACACAATTCCTTGATAGTAAAGTTGAATTTATATTCATTTACTGTTAATATTAACTACAGAATAAGCAAATCATAAAATACAACACAGAATGATAAATTTCTTCTTTTTCTTTATAAGAATGTTCAACTGCTTCAAATGTATAAAAATAATATGCTCCAAAACAATATAATTTAATAAGATCCACCAAATCATGACAAATTTTAAATGACCTTGAAAAATATTGATGAATACTCTCTAATTTATGGCTAATAATATCAAATAAATGCATACGATTAACATTAGGAAATAAAGAATATTCAATTTAATCTGTTTCTTAATTACAAAGTTGAATTATTTTAAAATCTATAGCTCATATTAACAATTGAGACGTATCAATTCTTAAGAGTTAATAAATAAATTCAAATTATATACAATTCCTTGATAGTAAAGTTAAATTTATATTAATTTACTGTTTACATTAACTACAGAATTAGTAAATCAGAAAATCCAACACAGAATGTCATGTTGCTACTTTATCTAGATAATAATAATAGATTGCTTCATAGGTATAAGAATAATATGCCCCAAAACAATATAATTTAATAAAATCCACCAAATCAGGTAAAATTTTCACTGACCTTGAAAAAATTGATGAATACTCTCTAATTTATAGCTAATAATATCAAATAAATGCATATAATTAACAATAGAAAATAAAGAATATAAAACATAAACTATTTCTTAACTATATAGTTGAATTATTTTAATATCTAATGCTCATATTAACAATTGAAACGTAACAATTCATAAGAGTTAATAAATAAATTTAAATTATACACAATTCCTTGATAGTAAAGTTGAATTTATATTCATTTACTGTTAATATTAACTACAGAATAAGCAAATCATAAAATACAACACAGAATGACAAATTTCCTCTTTTTCTTTATAAGAATGTTCAACTGCTCCAAATGTATGAAAATAATATGCTCCAAAACAATATAATTTAATAAGATCCACCAAATCATGACAAATTTTAAATGACCTTGAAAATATTGATGAATACTCTCTAATTTATGGCTAATAATATCAAATAAATGCATACGATTAACATTAGGAAATAAAGAATATTCAATTTAAACTGTTTCTTAATTACAAAGTTGAATTCTTTTAAAATCTATAGCTCATATTAACAATTGAGACGTTTCAATTCTTAAGAGTTAATAAATAAATTCAAATTATATACAATTCCTTGATAGTAAAGTTAAATTTATATTAATTTACTGTTTACATTAACTACAGAATAAGTAAATCAGAAAATCCAACACAGAATGTCAAGTTTCCTCTTTATCTTGATAATATTGATAGATTGCTCCAAATGTTTAATAATAATAGGTCCCATAATAATATAATTTAATAAAATTCACCAAATCATGTAAAATTTTCAATGACATTGAAAAATATTGTTGAATACACTCTGATTTGTGAATAATTATATCAAATAAATGCATATAATTAAAAGTAGGAAATAATGAATATGCAATTTAAAATATTTCTTATCTATAAAGTTGAATTATTTTAAAATCTAAAGCTAATATTAACACTTGAAACGTAACAATTCATAAGAGTTAATAAATAAATTCAAATTATATACAATTCCTTGATAGTAAAGTTGCATTTATAATAAGTTACTGATAATATTAACTACAGAATATGCAAATCAGAAAATCCAACACAGAATGTCATGTTGCTACTTTATCTAGATAATAATAATAGATTGCTTCATAGGTATAAGAATAATATGCCCCAATACAATATAATTTAATAAAATCCACCAATTCATGTAAAATTTTCACTGACCTTGAAAAATATTGTTGAATACTCTCTAATTTATAGCTAATAATATCAAATAAATGCATACAATTAACAATAGAAAATAAAGAATATAAAACATAAACTATTTCTTAACTATAAAGTTGAATTATTTTAATATCTAATGCTCATATTAACAATTGAAACGTAACAATTCATAAGAGTTAATAAATAAATTTAAATTATACACAATTCCTTGATAGTAAAGTTGAATTTATATTCATTTACTGTTAATATTAACTACAGAATAAGCAAATCATAAAATACAACACAGAATGATAAATTTCTTCTTTTTCTTTATAAGAATGTTCAACTGCTTCAAATGTATAAAAATAATATGCTCCAAAACAATATAATTTAATAAGATCAACCAAATCATGACAAATTTTAAATGACCTTGAATAATATTGATGAATACTCTCTAATTTATGGCTAATAATATCAAATAAATGCATACGATTAACATTAGGAAATAAAGAATATTCAATTTAATCTGTTTCTTAATTACAAAGTTGAATTATTTTAAAATCTATAGCTCATATTAACAATTGAGACGTATCAATTCTTAAGAGTTAATAAATAAATTCAAATTATATACAATTCATTGATAGTAAAGTTAAATTTATATTAATTTACTGTTTACATTAACTACAGAATAAGTAAATCAGAAAATCCAACACAGAATGTCAAGTCGACTCTTTATCTTGATAATATTAATAGATTGCTTCATAGGTATAAGAATAATATGCCCCAAAATAATATAATTTAATAAAATTCACCAAATCAGGTAAAATTTTCACTGACCTTGAAAAAATTGATGAATACTCTCTAATTTATGGCTAATAATATCAAATAAATGCATATAATTAACAATAGAAAATAAAGAATATAAAACATAAACTATTTCTTAACTATATAGTTGAATTATTTTAATATCTAATGCTCATATTAACAATTGAAACGTAACAATTCATAAGAGTTAATAAATAAATTTAAATTATACACAATTCCTTGATAGTAAAGTTGAATCTATATTCATTTACTGTTAATATTAACTACAGAATAAGCAAATCATAAAATACAACACAGAATGTCAAATTTCCTCTTTTTCTTTATAAGAATGTTCAACTGCTCCAAATGTATAAAAATAATATGCTCCAAAACAATATAATTTAATAAGATCCACCAAATCATGACAAATTTATATGACCTTGAAAAATATTGATGAATACTCTCTAATTTATGGCTAATAATATCAAATAAATGCATACGATTAACATTAGGAAATAAAGAATATCCAATTTAAACTGTTTCTTAATTACATAGTTGAATTATTTTAAAATCTATAGCTCATATTAACAATTGAGACGTATCAATTCTTAAGAGTTAATAAATAAATTCAAATTATATACAATTCATTGATAGTAAAGTTAAATTTATATTAATTTACTGTTTACATTAACTACAGAATAAGTAAATCAGAAAATCCAACACAGTATGTCAAGTTCCTCTTGATCTTGATAATATTGATAGATTGCTCCAAATGTTTAATAATAATAGGACCCATAATAATATAATTTAATAAAATTCACCAAATCATGTAAAATTTTCAATGACCTTGAAAAATATTGTTGAATACTCTCTGATTTGTAGCTAATAATATCAAATAAATGCATATAATTAAAAGTAGGAAATAATGAATATGCAATTTAAAATATTTCTTATCAATAAAGTTGAATTATTTTAAAATCTAAAGCTAATATTAACACTTGAAACGTAACAATTCATAAGAGTTAATAAATAAATTCAAATTATATACAATTCCTTGATAGTAAAGTTGCATTTATAATAAGTTACTGATAATATTAACTACAGAATATGCAAATCAGAAAATCCAACACAGAATGTCATGTTGCTACTTTATCTAGATAATAATAATAGATTGCTTCATAGGTATAAGAATAATATGCCCCAATACAATATAATTTAATAAAATCCACCAATTCATGTAAAATTTTCACTGACCTTGAAAAATATTGTTGAATACTCTCTAATTTATAGCTAATAATATCAAATAAATGCATACAATTAACAATAGAAAATAAAGAATATAAAACATAAACTATTTCTTAACTATAAAGTTGAATTATTTTAATATCTAATGCTCATATTAACAATTGAAACGTAACAATTCATAAGAGTTAATAAATAAATTTAAATTATACACAATTCCTTGATAGTAAAGTTGAATTTATATTCATTTACTGTTAATATTAACTACAGAATAAGCAAATCATAAAATACAACACAGAATGATAAATTTCTTCTTTTTCTTTATAAGAATGTTCAACTGCTTCAAATGTATAAAAATAATATGCTCCAAAACAATATAATTTAATAAGATCCACCAAATCATGACAAATTTTAAATGACCTTGAAAAATATTGATGAATACTCTCTAATTTATGGCTAATAATATCAAATAAATGCATACGATTAACATTAGGAAATAAAGAATATTCAATTTAATCTGTTTCTTAATTACAAAGTTGAATTATTTTAAAATCTATAGCTCATATTAACAATTGAGACGTATCAATTCTTAAGAGTTAATAAATAAATTCAAATTATATACAATTCCTTGATAGTAAAGTTAAATTTATATTAATTTACTGTTTACATTAACTACAGAATTAGTAAATCAGAAAATCCAACACAGAATGTCATGTTGCTACTTTATCTAGATAATAATAATAGATTGCTTCATAGGTATAAGAATAATATGCCCCAAAACAATATAATTTAATAAAATCCACCAAATCAGGTAAAATTTTCACTGACCTTGAAAAAATTGATGAATACTCTCTAATTTATAGCTAATAATATCAAATAAATGCATATAATTAACAATAGAAAATAAAGAATATAAAACATAAACTATTTCTTAACTATATAGTTGAATTATTTTAATATCTAATGCTCATATTAACAATTGAAACGTAACAATTCATAAGAGTTAATAAATAAATTTAAATTATACACAATTCCTTGATAGTAAAGTTGAATTTATATTCATTTACTGTTAATATTAACTACAGAATAAGCAAATCATAAAATACAACACAGAATGACAAATTTCCTCTTTTTCTTTATAAGTATGTTCAACTGCTCCAAATGTATGAAAATAATATGCTCCAAAACAATATAATTTAATAAGATCCACCAAATCATGACAAATTTTAAATGACCTTGAAAATATTGATGAATACTCTCTAATTTATGGCTAATAATATCAAATAAATGCATACGATTAACATTAGGAAATAAAGAATATTCAATTTAAACTGTTTCTTAATTACAAAGTTGAATTCTTTTAAAATCTATAGCTCATATTAACAATTGAGACGTTTCAATTCTTAAGAGTTAATAAATAAATTCAAATTATATACAATTCCTTGATAGTAAAGTTAAATTTATATTAATTTACTGTTTACATTAACTACAGAATAAGTAAATCAGAAAATCCAACACAGAATGTCAAGTTTCCTCTTTATCTTGATAATATTGATAGATTGCTCCAAATGTTTAATAATAATAGGTCCCATAATAATATAATTTAATAAAATTCACCAAATCATGTAAAATTTTCAATGACATTGAAAAATATTGTTGAATACACTCTGATTTGTGAATAATTATATCAAATAAATGCATATAATTAAAAGTAGGAAATAAAGAATATAAAACATAAACTATTTCTTAACTATAAAGTTGAATTATTTTAATATCTAATGCTCATATTAACAATTGAAACGTAACAATTCATAAGAGTTAATAAATAAATTTAAATTATACACAATTCCTTGATAGTAAAGTTGAATTTATATTCATTTACTGTTAATATTAACTACAGAATAAGCAAATCATAAAATACAACACAGAATGAAAATTTCTCTTTTTCTTTATAAGAATGTTCAACTGCTCCAAATGTATAAAAATAATATGCTCCAAAACAATATAATTTAATAAGATCCACCAAATCATGACAAATTTTAAATGACCTTGAAAAATATTGATGAATACTCTCTAATTTATGGCTAATAATATCAAATAAATGCATACGATTAACATTAGGAAATAAAGAATATTCAATTTAATCTGTTTCTTAATTACAAAGTTGAATTATTTTAAAATCTATAGCTCATATTAACAATTGAGACGTATCAATTCTTAAGAGTTAATAAATAAATTCAAATTATATACAATTCCTTGATAGTAAAGTTAAATTTATATTAATTTACTGTTTACATTAACTACAGAATAAGTAAATCAGAAAATCCAACACAGTATGTCAAGTTCCTCTTGATCTTGATAATATTGATAGATTGCTCCAAATGTTTAATAATAATAGGACCCATAATAATATAATTTAATAAAATTCACCAAATCATGTAAAATTTTCAATGACCTTGAAAAATATTGTTGAATACTCTCTGATTTGTAGCTAATAATATCAAATAAATGCATATAATTAAAAGTAGGAAATAATGAATATGCAATTTAAAATATTTCTTATCAATAAAGTTGAATTATTTTAAAATCTAAAGCTAATATTAACACTTGAAACGTAACAATTCATAAGAGTTAATAAATAAATTCAAATTATATACAATTCCTTGATAGTAAAGTTGCATTTATAATAAGTTACTGATAATATTAACTACAGAATATGCAAATCAGAAAATCCAACACAGAATGTCATGTTGCTACTTTATCTAGATAATAATAATAGATTGCTTCATAGGTATAAGAATAATATGCCCCAATACAATATAATTTAATAAAATCCACCAATTCATGTAAAATTTTCACTGACCTTGAAAAATATTGTGAATACTCTCTAATTTATAGCTAATAATATCAAATAAATGCATACAATTAACAATAGAAAATAAAGAATATAAAACATAAACTATTTCTTAACTATAAAGTTGAATTATTTTAATATCTAATGCTCATATTAACAATTGAAACGTAACAATTCATAAGAGTTAATAAATAAATTTAAATTATACACAATTCCTTGATAGTAAAGTTGAATTTATATTCATTTACTGTTAATATTAACTACAGAATAAGCAAATCATAAAATACAACACAGAATGATAAATTTCTTCTTTTTCTTTATAAGAATGTTCAACTGCTTCAAATGTATAAAAATAATATGCTCCAAAACAATATAATTTAATAAGATCCACCAAATCATGACAAATTTTAAATGACCTTGAAAATATTGATGAATACTCTCTAATTTATGGCTAATAATATCAAATAAATGCATACGATTAACATTAGGAAATAAAGAATATTCAATTTAATCTGTTTCTTAATTACAAAGTTGAATTATTTTAAAATCTATAGCTCATATTAACAATTGAGACGTATCAATTCTTAAGAGTTAATAAATAAATTCAAATTATATACAATTCCTTGATAGTAAAGTTAAATTTATATTAATTTACTGTTTACATTAACTACAGAATTAGTAAATCAGAAAATCCAACACAGAATGTCATGTTGCTACTTTATCTAGATAATAATAATAGATTGCTTCATAGGTATAAGAATAATATGCCCCAAAACAATATAATTTAATAAAATCCACCAAATCAGGTAAAATTTTCACTGACCTTGAAAAAATTGATGAATACTCTCTAATTTATAGCTAATAATATCAAATAAATGCATATAATTAACAATAGAAAATAAAGAATATAAAACATAAACTATTTCTTAACTATAAAGTTAATTATTTTAATATCTAATGCTCATATTAACAATTGAAACGTAACAATTCATAAGAGTTAATAAATAAATTTAAATTATACACAATCCTTGATAGTAAAGTTGAATTTATATTCATTACTGTTAATATTAACTACAGAATAAGCAAATCATAAAATACAACACAGAATGACAAATTTCCTCTTTTTCTTTATAAGAATGTTCAACTGCTCAAATGTATAAAAATAATATGCTCCAAAACAATATAATTTAATAAGATCCACCAAATCATGACAAATTTTAAATGACCTTGAAAATATTGATGAATACTCTCTAATTTATGGCTAATAATATCAAATAAATGCATACGATTAACATTAGGAAATAAAGAATATTCAATTTAAACTGTTTCTTAATTACAAAGTTGAATTCTTTTAAAATCTATAGCTCATATTAACAATTGAGACGTTTCAATTCTTAAGAT
>JACCHZ010000094.1:0-17978 GCA_018907045.1 Wiebesia pumilae
ACAGAATGTAAAAAATTCCTTTTTATGATAATAATGTTAAATTGCTCAAAAATGTTTAATAATTCACTATGCCCCAAAACATATATTTAATAAAATCCACCAACTCATGTGAAACTTTTAACAGAACCGTGTAAATATATTGTTGAAATTCTCTAAATTTTTAAAGCTACTAATGTAAACTCAATGCATATAATTAACAATAGAAAATAAAGAATATCCAACTTAAACTATTCTTAACTATAAAGTTGAAATATTTTAAAATATAAAGCTAATATTAACAACTGAAAAGTAACAAATAAAAAGATTTAATAAATAAATTCAAAGTATATACATTTCCTTGATAGTAAAGTGAATTTATATCAATTTACTGTTAATATTACTACAGAATAATTCGATCATAAAATCCAACACAGAATGTCAAAGTTCCTCTTTTTCCTGATAATAATGTTAAATTGCTCCAAACGTATAATAATAATATGCCCCAAGACAATATAATTTAATAAAATCCACCAAATCATGTCAAATTTTCACTGACCTTGAAAAATATTGTTGAATACTCTTTAATTTATGGCTAATATTATCAAAAACATCATATAATTAACAATAGAAAATAAAGAATACCTAATTTAAACTATTTCTTAACAATAAAGTTGAATTATTTTAAAATCTACAGCTGATATTAACAATTGAAATTTAACAATTCATAAGAGTTAATAAATAAATTCAAAGTATATACATTTCCTTGATAGGAAAGTTGAATTTATATCTAATTTACTGTTAATATTTACTACAAAATATGCAAATCATAAATCCAACACAGAATGTCAAATTGCCTCTTTTTCTTGATAATAATGTTAAACTGCTTCAAATGTATAAAAATAATATGCCCCAAAACAATATAATTTAATATAATCCACCAAATCATGTCAAATTTTCACTGACTTTGAAAAATATTGTTGAGTACTCTCTAATTTAAAGCTAATAATGTAAAATCAATGCATATAATTAACAATAGAATAAAAGAATATCAAATCTAAACTATTTCTTAACTATAAAGTTGAATTATTTTAAAATTTATTGCTAATATTAACAATTGAAAAGTAACAAATCAAAAGAGTTAATAAATAAATGCAAAGGAAAACATTTCCTCGATAGTAAGGTTGAATTTATATTAATTTAATGTTAATATTAACTACAGAATAATTAGATAATAAAATCCAACACAGAATGTCAAAGTTCCTCTTTTTCTTGATAATAATGTTAAATTGCTCCAAATGTATAATAATAATATGCCCCAAACAATATAATTTAATAAAATCCACAAAATCATGTCAAATTTTCACTGACCTTGAAAAATATTGTTGAATACTCTTTAATTTATAGCTAATAATATCAAATCAATGCACATAATTAACAATAGAAAATAAAGAATATCAAATATAAACTATTTCTTAACTATAAATTTGAATTATTTTAAAATATTGCTAATATTAACAACTGAAAAGTAACAAATAAAAAGAGTTAACAAATAAATTCAAAGTATATACATTTCCTTGATAGTAAAGTTGAATTTATATCTATTTACTGTTAATATTAACTACAGAATAATTAGATAATAAAATCCAACACAGAATGTCAAAGTTCCTCTTTGTCCTGATAATAATGTTAAATTGCTCCAAATGTATAATAATAATATGCCCCAAACAATATAATTTAATAAAATCCACCAAATTATGTCAAATTTTCAATGACCTTGAGAAATATTGTTGTATACTCATTAATTTATAGCTAATAATATCAAATAAATGCATATAATTAACAATAGAAAATAGAGAATACCTAATTTAAACTATTTCTTAACAATATATTTGAATTATTTTAAAATATAAAGCTGATATTAACAATTGAAATTTAACAATTCATAAGAGTTAATAAATAAATTCAAGGTATATACAATTCCTTGATAGTAAAGTTGAATTTATATTAATTTACTGTTATTATTAACTACAGAATTAGCAAATCATAGAACCTAACATAGAATGTCAAAGTTCCTCTTTTTCTTGATAATAATGTTAAATTGCTCCAAACCTATAATAATAATATGCCGCAAGACAATATAATTTAATAAAATCCACCAAATCATGTGAAATTTTCACTGACGTTGAAAAATATTGATGAATACCTTTTAATTTATGGCTAATAATATCAAATAAATTCATATAATTAACAATAGAAAATAATGAATATCCAACTGAAACTATTTCTTAACTATAAATTTGAAATATTTTAAAATATAAAGCTAATATTAACAACTGAAAAGTAACAAGTAAAAAGAGTTAATAAATAAATTCAAAGTATATACATTTCCTTGATAGTAAAGTTGAATTTATATCTATTTACTGTTAATATTAACTATAGAATATGCAAATCATAATATCCAACACAGAATGTCAAAGTTCCACTTTTTCTTGATAATAATGTTATATTGCTCCAAATGTATAATAATAATATGCCCCAAACAATATAATTTAATAAAATCCACCAAATCATGTCAAATTTTCACTGACCTTGAAAAATATTGTTGCATACTCATTAATTTATAGCTAATAATATCAAATAAATGCATATAATTAACAATAGAAAATAAAGAATACCTAATTTAAACTATTTCTTAACAATAAAGTTGAATTATTTTAAAATCTAAAGCTGATATTAACAATTGAAATTTAACAATTCATAAGAGTTAATAAATAAATTCAAAGTATATACATTTCCTTGATAGGAAAGTTGAATTTATATCAATTTACTGTTAATATTTACTACAGAATAAGCAAATAATAAAATCAAATACAGAATGTCAAAGTTCCTCTTTTTCTTGATAATAATGTTAAATTGCTCCGAATGTTTAATAATAATATGCCCCAGACAATATAATTTAATAAAATCCACCAAATCATGTCAAATTTTCACTGACCTTGAAAAATATTGTTGAATACTCACTAATTTAGAGCTAATAATATCAAATAAATGCATATAATTAACAATAGAAAATAAAGAATACGTAATTTAAACTATTTCTTAACAATATAGTTGAATTATTTCAAAATATAAAGCTGATATTAACAATTAAAATTTAACAATTCATAAGAGTTAATAAATAAATTCAAAGTATATACAATTACTTGATAGTAAAGTTGAATTTATATTAATTTACTGATAATATTAACTACAGAATAAGAAAATCATAAAATCTAACACAGAATGTCAAAGTTCCTCTTTTTCTTGATAATAATGTTAAATTGCTCCAAACCTATAATAATAATATGCCGCAAGACAATATAATTTAATAAAATCCACCAAATCATGTGAAATTTTCACTGACGTTGAAAAATATTGATGAATACCTTTTAATTTATGGCTAATAATATCAAATAAATTCATATAATTAACAATAGAAAATAATGAATATCCAACTGAAACTATTTCTTAACTATAAATTTGAAATATTTTAAAATATAAAGCTAATATTAACAACTGAAAAGTAACAAGTAAAAAGAGTTAATAAATAAATTCAAAGTATATACATTTCCTTGATAGTAAAGTTGAATTTATATCTATTTACTGTTAATATTAACTATAGAATATGCAAATCATAATATCCAACACAGAATGTCAAAGTTCCTCTTTTTCTTGATAATAATGTTATATTGCTCCAAATGTATAATAATAATATGCCCCAAACAATATAATTTAATAAAATCCACCAAATCATGTCAAATTTTCACTGACCTTGAAAAATATTGTTGCATACTCATTAATTTATAGCTAATAATATCAAATAAATGCATATAATTAACAATAGAAAATAAAGAATACCTAATTTAAACTATTTCTTAACAATAAAGTTGAATTATTTTAAAATCTAAAGCTGATATTAACAATTGAAATTTAACAATTCATAAGAGTTAATAAATAAATTCAAAGTATATACATTTCCTTGATAGTAAAGTTGAATTTATATCTATTTACTGTTAATATTAACGACAGAATAATTAGATAATAAAATCTGACACAGAATGTCAAAGTTCCTCTTTTTCCTGATAATAATGTTAAATTGCTCCAAATGTATAATAATAATATGCCCCAAAAAATATAATTTAATAAAATCCACCAAATTATGTCAAATTTTCACTGACCTTGAGAAATATTGTTGTATACTCATTAATTTATAGCTAATAATATCAAATAAATGCATATAATTAACTATAGAAAATAAAGAATACCTTATTTAAAAAATTTCTTAACAATATAGTTGAATTATTTTAAAATATAAAGTTGATATTAACAATTGAAATTTAACAATTCATAAGAGTTAATAAATAAATTCAAGGTATATACAATTCCTTGATAGTAAAGTTGAATTTATATTAATTTACTGTTATTATTAACTACAGAATTAGCAAATCATAGAACCTAACAAAGAATGTAAAAAGTACCTCTTTTTCATGATAATAATGTTAAATTGCTCCAAATGTTTAATAATAATATGCTCCAAAACAATATAATTTAATAAAATCCACCAAATCATGTGAAATTTTCACTGACCTTGAAAAATATTGTTGAATATTCTCTAATTTGAGCTAATAATTTAAAATCAATGCATATAATTAACAATAGAAAATAAAGAATATCAAATTTAAACTATTTCTTAACTATAAAGTTTAAATATTTTAAAATATTGCTAATATTATCAACTGAAAAGGAACAAATAAAAAGAGTTAATAAATAAATTCAAAGTATATACATTTCCTTGATAGTAAAGTTGAATTTATATCAATTTACTGTTAATATTAACTACAGAATAATTAGATAATATAATCCAACACAGAATGTCAAAGTTACTCTTTTTCCTGATAATAATGATAAATTGCTCCAAATGTATAATAATAATATACTCCAAACAATATAATTTAATAAAATCCACCAAATTATGTCAAATTTTCACTGACCTTGAGAAATATTGTTGTATACTCATTAATTTATAGCTAATAATATCAAATCAATGCACATAATTAACAATAGAAAATAAAGAATATCAAATATAAACTATTTCTTAACTATAAATTTGAATTACTTTAAAATATTGCTAATATTAACAACTGAAAAGTAACAAATAAAAAGAGTTAATAAATAAATTCAAAGTATATAAATTTCCTTGATATTAAAGTTGAATTTATATCTATTTACTGTTAATATTAACTACAGAATAATTAGATAATAAAATCCAACACAGAATGTCAAAGTTCCTCTTTTTCCTGATAATAATGTTAAATTGCTCCAAATGTATAATAATAATATGCCCCAAAAAATATAATTTAATAAAATCCACCAAATTATGTCAAATTTTCACTGACCTTGAGAAATATTGTTGTATACTCATTAATTTATAGCTAATAATATCAAATAAATGCATATAATTAACTATAGAAAATAAAGAATACCTAATTTAAAAAATTTCTTAACAATATAGTTGAATTATTTTAAAATATAAAGCTGATATTAACAATTGAAATTTAACAATTCATAAGAGTTAATAAATAAATTCAAGGTATATACAATTCCTTGATAGTAAAGTTGAATTTATATTAATTTACTGTTATTATTAACTACAGAATTAGCAAATCATAGAACCTAACACAGAATGTAAAAAGTACCTCTTTTTCATGATAATAATAGTAAATTGCTCCAAATGTTTAATAATAATATGCCCCAAAACAATATAATTTAATAAAATCCACCAAATCATGTGAAATTTTCACTGACCTTGAAAAATATTGTTGAATATTCTCTAATTTGAGCTAATAATTTAAAATCAATGCATATAATTAACAATAGAAAATAAAGAATATCAAATTTAAACTATTTCTTAACTATAAAGTTTAAATATTTTAAAATATTGCTAATATTATCAACTGAAAAGGAACAAATAAAAAGAGTTAATAAATAAATTCAAAGTATATACATTTCCTTGATAGTAAAGTTGAATTTATATCAATTTACTGATAATATTAACTACAGAATAATTAGATAATATAATCCAACACAGAATGTCAAAGTTACTCTTTTTCCTGATAATAATGTTCAATTGCTCCAAATGTATAATAATAATATACTCCAAACAATATAATTTAATAAAATCCACCAAATTATGTCAAATTTTCACTGACCTTGAGAAATATTGTTGTATACTCATTAATTTATAGCTAATAATATCAAATAAATGCATATAATTAACAATAGAAAATAAAGAATACCTAATTTAAACTATTCCTTAACAATAAAGTTGAATTATTTTAAAATCTAAAGCTGATAATAACAATTGAAATGTAACAATTCATAAGAGTTAATAAATAAATTCAAAGTATATACAATTCCTTGATAGTAAAGTTGAATTTATATTAATTTACTGATAATATTAACTACAGAATAAGAAAATCATAAAATCTAACACAGAATGTCAAAGTTCCTCTTTTTCTTGATAATAATGTTAAATTGCTCCAAACATATAATAATAATATGCCGCAAGACAATATAATTTAATAAAATCCACCAAATCATGTGAAATTTTCACTGACGTTGAAAAATATTGTTGAATACTTTTTAATTTATGGCTAATAATATCAAATAAATTCATATAATTAACAATAGAAAATAAAGAATATCCAACTTAAACTATTTCTTAACTATAAAGTTGAAATATTTTAAAATATAAAGCTAATATTAACAACTGAAAAGTAACAAATAAAAAGAGTTAATAAATAAATTCAAAGTATATACATTTCCTTGATCGTAAAGTTGAATTTATATCTATTTACTGTTAATATTAACTACAGAATATGCAAATCATAATATCCAACACAGAATGTCAAAGTTCCTCTTTTTCTTGATAATAATGTTATATTGCTCCAAATGTATAATAATAATATGCCCCAATACAATATAATTTAATATAATCCACCAAATCATGACAAATTGTCACTGACCTTGAAAAATATTGTTGAATACTCTTTAATTTATAGCTAATAATATCAAATAAATGAATATAATTAGCAATAGAAAATAAAGAATATCAAATCTAAACTATTTCTTAACTATAAAGTTGAATTATTTTAAAATTTATAGCTAATATTAACAACTGAAAAGTAACAAATAAAAAGAGTTAATAAATAAATTCATAGTATATACATTTCCTTGATAGAAAAGTTGAATTTATATTAATTTACTGTTAATATTAACTACAGAATTAGCAAATCATAGAATCTAACACAGAATGTAAAAAGTTCCTCTTTTTCATGATAATAATGTTAAATTGCTCCAAATGTATAATAATAATATGCCCAAAACAATATAATTTAATAAAATCCACCAAATCATGTCAAATTTTCACTGACCTTGAAAAATATTGTTGTATACTCATTAATTCATAGTTACTAATATCAAATAAATGCATATAATTAACAATAGAAAATAAAGATATCAAATTTAAACTATTTCTTAACAATAAAGTTGAATTATTTTAAAATCTAAAGCTAATATTAACAATTGAAACGTAACAAATAATAAGAGTTAATAAATAAATTCAAAGTATATACATTCCTTGATAGTAAAGTTGAATTTATATTAATTTACTGTTAATATTAACTACAGAATTAGCAAATCATAAAATCCAACACAGAATGTAAAATTGCCTCTTTTTCTTGATAATAATGTTAAACTGCTCAAATGTATAATAATAATATGCCCCAAAACAATATAATTTAATAAAATCCACCAAATCATGTGAAATTTTCACTGACCTTGAAAATATTGTTGAATACTCTCTAATTTAAAGCTAATAATGTAAAATCAATGCATATAATTAACAATAGAAATAAAGAATATCAAATCTAAACTATTTCTTAACTATAAAGTTGAATTATTTTAAAATTATAGCTAATATTAACAATTGAAAAGTAACAAATCAAAAGAGTTAATAAATAAATTCAAAGTATATACATTTCCTTGATAGTAAGGTTGAATTTATATAATTTACTGTTAATATTAACTACAGAATAATTAGATAATAAAATCCAACACAGAATGTCAAAGTTCCTCTTTTTCTTGATAATAATGTTAAATTGCTCCAAACTTATAATAATAATATGCCCCAAACAATATAATTTAATAAAATCCACCAAATCATGTCAAATTTTCACTGACCTTGAAAATTATTGTTGACTACTCATTAATTTATAGCTAATAATATCAAATAAATGCATATAATTAACAAAAGAAAATAAAGAGTATCAAATCTGAACTATTTCTTAACTATAAAGTTGAATTATTTGTAAATCTAAAGCTAATATTAACATCTGAAAAGTAACAAATCAAAAGAGTTAATAAATAAATTGATAATATATACAATTCCTTGATAGTAAAGTTGAATTTATATTAATTTACTGTTAATATTAACTACAGAATAAGCAAATCATAAAATCCAACACAGAATGTCAAATTGCCTCTTTTTCTTGATAATAATGTTAAATTGCTCCAAATGTATAATAATAATATGCCCCAAAACAATATAATTTAATAAAATCCACCAAATCATGTCAAATTTTCACTGACCTTGAAAAATATTGTTGAATACTCATTAATTTATAGCTAATAATATCAAATAAATGCATATAATTAACAATAGAAAATAAAGAATACCTAATTTAAACTATTTCTTAACAATAAAGTTGAATTATTTTAAAATATAAAGCTGATATTAACAATTGAAATGTAACAATTCAAAAGAGTTAATAAATAAATTCAAAGTATATACAATTCCTTGATAGTAAAGTTGAATTTATATTAATTTACTGTTAATATTAACTACAGAATAAGCAAATCATAAAATCTAACACAGAATGTCAAAGTTCCTCTTTTTCTCGATAATAATGTTAAATTGCTCCAAACCTATAATAATAATATGCCCCAAGACAATATAATTTAATAAAATCCACCAAATCATGTCAAATTTTCACTGACCTTGAAAAATATTGTTGAATACTCTTTAATTTATGGCTAATAATATCAATTAAATTCATATAATTAACAATAGAAAATAAAGAATATCCAACTTAAACTATTTCTTAACTATAAAGTTGAAATATTTTAAAATATAAAGCTAATATTAACAACTGAAAAGTAACAAATAAAAAGAGTTAATAAATAAATTCAAAGTATATACATTTCCTTGATAGTAAAGTTGAATTTATATCAATTTACTGTTAATATTTACTACAGAATATGCAAATCATAAAATCCAACACAGAATGTCAAATTTCCTCTTTTTCTTGATAATAATGTTAAATTTCTCCAAATGTATAATAATAATATGCCCCAAACAATATAATTTAATAAAATCCACCAAATCATGTCAAATTTTCACTGACCTTGAAAAATATTGTTGAATACTCTTTAATTTATAGCTAATAATATCAAATAAATGCATATAATTAACAATAGAAAATAAAGAATATCAAATTTAAACTATTTCTTAACTATAAAGTTGAAATATTTTAAAATATAAGCTAATATTAACAACTGAAAAGTAACAAATAAAAAGAGTTAATAAATAAATTCAAAGTATATACATTTCCTTGATAGTAAAGTTGAATTTATATCAATTTACTGTTAATATTAACTACAGAATATGCAAATCATAAAATCCAACACAGAATGTCAAAGTTCCTCTTTTTCTTGATAATAATGTTAAATTGCTCCAAATGCTATAATAATAATATGCCCCAAGACAATATAATTTAATAAAATCCACCAAATCATGTCAAATTTTCACTGACCTTGAAAAATATTGTTGAATACTCTTTAATTTATAGCTAATAATATCAAATCAATGCACATAATTAACAATAGAAAATAAAGAATATCAAATATAAACTATTTCTTAACTATAAAGTTGAAATATTTTAAAATATAAAGCTAATATTAACAACTGAAAAGTAACAAATAAAAAGAGTTAATAAATAAATTCAAAGTATATACATTTCCTTGATAGTAAAGTTGAATTTATATCAATTTACTGTTAATATTAACTACAGAATATGCAAATCATAAAATCCAACACAGAATGTGAATTGCCTCTTTTTCTTGTTAATAATGTTAAACTGCTCCAAATGTATAATAATAATATGCCCCAAAACAATATAATTTAATAAAATCCACCAAATCATGTCAAATTTACACTGACCTTGAAAAATATTGTTGAATACTCTTTAATTTATAGCTAATAATATCAAATAAATGCATATAATTAACAATAGAAAATAAAGAATATCAAATCTAAACTATTTCTTAACTATAAAGTTGAATATTTTAAAATATAAAGCTAATATTAACAATTGAAATTAACAAATCATAAGAGTTAATAAATAAATTCAAAGTATATACATTTCCTTGATAGGAAAGTTGAATTTATATCAATTTACTGTTAATATTTACTACAGAATATGCAAATCATAAAATCCAACACAGAATGTCAAATTGCCTCTTTTTCTTGATAATAATGTTAAACTGCTTCAAATGTATAATAATAATAGGCCCCAAAACAATATAATTTAATATAATCACCAAATCATGTCAAATTTTCACTGACCTTGAAAAATATTGTTGAATACTCTTTAATTTATTGCTAATAATATCAAATAAATGCATATAATTAACAATAGAAAATAAAGAATATCCAACTTAAACTATTTCTTAACTATAAAGTTGAAATATTTTAAAATATAAAGCTAATATTAACAACTGAAAAGTAACAAATAAAAAGAGTTAATAAATAAATTCAAAGTATATACATTTCCTTGATAGTAAAGTTGAATTTATATCAATTTACTGTTAATATTAACTACAGAATAATTAGATAATAAAATCCAACACAGAATGTCAAAGTTCCTCTTTTTCCTGATAATAATGTTAAATTGTTCCAAATGTATAATAATAATATGCCCCAAACAATATAATTTAATAAAATACACCAAATTATGTCAAATTTTCACTGACCTTGAAAAATATTGTTGAATACTCATTAATTTATAGCTAATAATATCAAATAAATTCATATAATTAACAATAGAAAATAAAGAATATCCAACTTAAACTATTTCTTAACTATAAAGTTGAAATATTTTAAAATATAAAGCTAATATTAACAACTGAAAAGTAACAAATAAAAAGAGTTAATAAATAAATTCAAAGTATATACATTTCCTTGATAGTAAAGTTGAATTTATATCAATTTACTGTTAATATTAACTACAGAATATGCAAATCATAAAATCAAATACAGAATGTCAAATTTCCTCTTTTTCTTGATAATAATGTTAAATTGCTCCAAATGTATAATAATAATATGCCCCAAAACAATATAATTTAATAAAATCCACCAAATCATGTGAAATTTTCACTGACCTTGAAAAATATTGTTGAATATTCTCTAATTTAAAGCTAATAATGTAAAATCAATGCATATAATTAACAATAGAATATAAAGAATATCATATCTAAACTATTTCTTAACTATAAAGTTGAATTATTCTAAAATTTATAGCTAATATTAACAATTGATCTTAACAAATCATAAGAGTTAATAAATAAATTCAAAGTATATACAATTCCTTGATAGTAAAGTTGAATTTATATCAATTTACTGTTAATATTAACTACAGAATATGCAAATCATAAAATCAAATACAGAATGTCAAATTGCCTCTTTTTCTTGATAATAATGTTAAATTGCTCCAAACCTATAATAATATATGCCCCAAGACAATATAATTTAATAAAATCCACCAAATCATGTCAAATTTTCACTGACCTTGAAAAATATTGTTGAATACTCTTTAATTTATGGCTAATAATATCAAATAAATTCATATAATTAACAATAGAATAAAAGAATATCAAATCTAAACTATTTCTTAACTATAAAGTTGAAATATTTTAAAATATAAAGCTAATATTAACAACTGAAAAGTAACAAATAAAAAGAGTTAATAAATAAATTCAAAGTATATACATTTCCTTGATAGTAAAGTTGAATTTATATCAATTTACTGTTAATATTAACCTCAGAATAATTAGATAATAAAATCCAACACAGAATGTCAAAGTTCCTCTTTTTCCTGATAATAATGTTAAATTGCTCCAAATGTATAATAATAATATGCCCCAAACAATATAATTTAATAAAATCAACCAAATTATGTCAAATTTTCACTGACATTGAGAAATATTGTTGTATACTCATTAATTTATAGCTAATAATATCAAATAAATTCATATAATTAACAATAGAAAATAAAGAATATCCAACTTAAACTATTTCTTAACTATAAAGTTGAAATATTTTAAAATATAAAGCTAATATTAACAACTGAAAAGTAACAAATAAAAAGAGTTAATAAATTAATTCAAAGTTTATACATTTCCTTGATAGTAAAGTTGAATTTATATCAATTTACTGTTAATATTAACTACAGAATATGCAAATCATAAAATCAAATACAGAATGTCAAATTTCCTCTTTTTCTTGATAATAATGTTAAATTTCTCCAAATGTATAATAATAATATGCCCCAAAACAATATAATTAATAAAATCCACCAAATCATGTGAAATTTTCACTGACCTTAAAAAATATTGTTGAATATTCTCTAATTTAAAGCTAATAATGTAAAATCAATGCATATAATTAACAATAGAATATATAGAATATCATATCTAAACTATTTCTTAACTATAAAGTTGAATTATTCTAAAATTTATAGCTAATATTAACAATTGATCTTAACAAATCATAAGAGTTAATAAATAAATTCAAAGTATATACAATTCCTTGAGAGTAAAGTTGAATATATATTAATTTACTGTTAATATTAACTACAGAATAAGAAAATCATAAAATCTAACGCAGAATGTCAAAGTTCCTCTTATTCTTGATAATAATGTTAAATTGCTCCAAACCTATAATAATAATATGCCCCAAGACAATATAATTTAATAAAATCCACCAAATCATGTCAAATTTTCACTGACCTTGAAAAATATTGTTGAATACTCTTAATTTATAGCTAATAATATCAAATAAATTCATATAATTAACAATAGAATAAAAGAATATCAAATCTAAACTATTTCTTAACTATAAAGTTGAAATATTTTAAAATATAAAGCTAATATTAACAACTGAAAAGTAACAAATAAAAAGAGTTAATAAATAAATTCAAAGTATATACATTTCCTTGATAGTAAAGTTGAATTTATATCAATTTACTGTTAATATTAACTACAGAATATGCAAATCATAAAATCAAATACAGAATGTCAAATTTCCTCTTTTTCTTGATAATAATGTTAAATTGCTCCAAACCTATAATAATAATATGCCCCAAGACAATATAATTTAATAAAATCCACCAAATTATGTCAAATTTTCACTGACCTTGAGAAATATTGTTGTATACTCATTAATTTATAGCTAATAATATCAAATAAATGCATATAATTAACAATAGAAAATAAAGAATATCAAATTTAAACTATTTCTTAACTATAAAGTTGAAATATTTTAAAATATTGCTAATATTAACAACTGAAAAGTAACAAATAAACAGAGTTAATAAATAAATTCAATGTATATACATTTCCTTGATAGGAAAGTTGAATTTATATCAATTTACTGTTAATATTTACTACAGAATATGCAAATCATAAAATCCAACACAGAATGTGAATTGCCTCTTTTTCTTGATAATAATGTTAAACTGCTCCAAATGTATAATAATAATATGCCCCAAAACAATATAATTTAATAAAATCCACCAAATCATGTCAAATTTTCACTGACCTTGAAAAATATTGTTGAATACTCATTAATTTATAGTTAATAATATCAAATAAATGCATATAATTAACAATAGAAAATAAAGAATATCAAATCTAAACTATTTCTTAAATATAAAGTTGAATTATTTTAAAATTTAAAGCTAATATTAACAATTGATCATAACAAATCATAAGAGTTAATAAATAAATTCAAAGTATATACAATTCCTTGAGAGTAAAGTTGAATATATATTAATTTACTGTTAATATTAACTACAGAATATGCAAATCATAAAATCAAATACAGAATGTCAAATTTCCTCTTTTTCTTGATAATAATGTTAAATTTCTCCAAATGTATAATGATAATATGCCCCAAAACAATATAATTTAATAAAATCCACCAAATCATGTGAAATTTTCACTGACCTTAAAAAATATTGTTGAATATTCTCTAATTTAAAGCTAATAATGTAAAATCAATGCATATAATTAACAATAGAATATAAAGAATATCATATCTAAACTATTTCTTAACAATAAAGTTGAATTATTTTAAAATCTACAGCTGATATTAACAATTGAAATTTAACAATTCATAAGAGTTAATAAATAAATTCAAAGTATATACATTTCCTTGATAGGAAAGTTGAATTCATATCAATTTACTGTTAATATTTACTACAGAATATGCAAATCATAAAATCCAACACAGAATGTCAAATTGCCTCTTTTTCTTGATAATAATGTTAAACTGCTTCAAATGTATAAAAATAATATGCCCCAAAACAATATAATTTAATATAATTCACCAAATCATGTCAAATTTTCACTGACATTGAAAAATATTGTTGAATACTCTTTAATTTATTGCTAATAATATCAAATAAATTGATATAATTAACAATAGAAAATAAAGAATATCCAACTTAAACTATTTCTTAACTATAAAGTTGAAATATTTTTAAAATATAAAGCTAATATTAACAACTGAAAAGTAACAAATAAAAAGAGTTAATAAATAAATTCAAAGTATATACATTTCCTTGATAGTAAAGTTGAATTTATATCAATTTACTGTTAATATTAACCTCAGAATAATTAGATAATAAAATCCAACACAGAATGTCAAAGTTCCTCTTTTTCCTGATAATAATGTTAAATTGCTCCAAATGTATAATAATAATATGCCCCAAACAATATAATTTAATAAAATCAACCAAATTATGTCAAATTTTCACTGACATTGAGAAATATTGTTGTATACTCATTAATTTATAGCTAATAATATCAAATAAATGCATATAATTAACAATAGAAAATAAAGAATACCTAATTTAAACTATTTCTTAACAATAAAGTTGAATTATTTTAAAATCTAAATCTGATATTAACAATTAAAATTTAACAATTCATAAGAGTTAATAAATAAATTCAAGGTATATACAATTTCTTGATAGTAAAGTTGAATTTATATTAATTTACTGTTATTATTAACTACAGAATTAGCAAATCATAGAACCTAACACAGAATGTAAAAAGTTCCTCTATTTCATGATAATAATGTTAAATTGCTCCAAATGTTTAATAATAATATGCCCCAAAACAATATAATTTAATAAAATCCACCAAATCATGTGAAATTTTCACTTACCTTGTAAAAAATTGTTGAATATTCTCTAATTTAAAGCTAATAATGTAAAATCAATGCATATAATTAACAATAGAAAATAAAGAATATCCAACTTAAACTATTTCTTAACTGTAAAGTTGAAATATTTTAAAATATAAAGCTAATATTAACAACTGAAAAGTAACAAATAAAACGAGTTAATAAATAAATTAAAAGTATATACATTTCCTTGATAGGAAAGTTGAATTTATATCAATTTACTGTTAATATTTACTACAGAATATGCAAATCATAAAATCCAACACAGAATGTCAAATTTCCTCTTTTTCTTGATAATAATGTTAAATTTCTCCAAATGTATAATAATAATATGCCCCAAAACAATATAATTTAATAAAATCCACCAAATCATGTCAAATTTTCACTGACCTTGAAAAATATTGTTGAATACTCATTAATTTATAGTTAATAATATAAAATAAATGCATATCTTTAACAATAGAAAATAAAGAATATCAAATCTAAACTATTTCTTAAATATAAAGTTGAATTATTTTAAAATTTAAAGCTAATATTAACAATTGATCATAACAAATCATAAGAGTTAATAAATAAATTCAAAGTATATACAATTCCTTGAGAGTAAAGTTGAATATATATTAATTTACTGTTAATATTAACTACAGAATAAGAAAATCATAAAATCTAACGCAGAATGTCAAAGTTAATCTTATTCTTGATAATAATGTTAAATTGCTCCAAACCTATAATAATATTATGCCCCAAGACAATATAATTTAATAAAATCCACCAAATCATGTCAAATTTTCACTGACCTTGAAAAATATTGTTGAATACTCTTTAATTTATGGCTAATAATATCAAATAAATTCATATAATTAACAATAGAATAAAAGAATATCAAATCTAAACTATTTCTTAACTATAAAGTTGAAATATTTTAAAATATAAAGCTAATATTAACAACTGAAAAGTAACAAATAAAAAGAGTTAATAAATAAATTCAAAGTATATACATTTCCTTGATAGTAAAGTTGAATTTATATCAATTTACTGTTAATATTTACTACAAAATATGCAAATCATAAAATCCAACACAGAATGTCAAATTGCCTCTTTTTCTTGATAATAATGTTAAACTGCTCCAAATGTATAAAAATAATATGCCCCAAAACATTATAATTTAATATAATCCACCAAATCATGTCAAATTTTCACTGACCTTAAAAAATATTGTTGAATACTCTTTAATTTATGGCTAAGAATATCAAATAAATTCATATAATTAACAATAGAAAATAAAGAATATCCAACTCAAACTATTTTATAACTATAAAGTTGAAATGTTTTAAAATATAAAGCTAATATTAACAACTGAAAAGTAACAAATAAAAAGAGTCAATAAATAAATTCAAAGTATATACATTTCCTTGATAGTAAAGTTGAATTTATATCAATTTACTGTTAATATTAACTACAGAATATGCAAATCATAAAATCATATACAGAATGTCAAAGTTCCTCTTTTTCTTGATAATAATGTTAAATTGCTCCAAATGTATAATAATAATATGCCCCAAACAATATAATTTAATAAAATCCACAAAATCATGTCAAATTTTCACTGACCTTGAAAAATATTGTTGAATACTCTTTAATTTATAGCTAATAATATCAAATAAATGCACATAATTAACAATAGAAAATAAAGAATATCAAATATAAACTATTTCTTAACTATAAAGTTGAAATATTTTAAAATATAAAGCTAATATTAACAACTGAAAAGTAACAAATAAAAAGAGTTAATAAATAAATTCAAAGTATATACATTTCCTTGATAGGAAAGTTGAATTTATATCAATTTACGGTTAATATTTACTACAGAATATGCAAATCATAAAATCCAACACAGAATGTCAAATTGCCTCTTTTTCTTGATAATAATGTTAAACTGCTCCAAATGTATAATAATAATATGCCCCAAAACAATATAATTTAATAAAATCCACCAAATCATGTCAAATTTTCACTGACCTTGAAAAATATTGTTGCATATCTCATAATTTAAAGCTCATAAGTATCAAATAAATGCAGATAATTAACAATAGAAAATAACAGAATATCCACATTAAACTATCTTAACTATAAAGTTAAATATTTTAAAATATTGCTAATATTAACAACTGAAAAGAACAAATAAAAAGAGTTAATAAATAAATTCAAAGAGTAAAACATTCCTTGATAGAAAGTAGAATTTACTATCCAATTTACTGTTAATATTCTACTACAGAATATGAAATCATAAAATCCACACACAGAATGTCAATTGCCTCTTTTCTTGATACTAATGTTAAACTGCTCCAAATGTATAAAAATATTATGCCCTCAA
>JACCHZ010000095.1:0-16683 GCA_018907045.1 Wiebesia pumilae
GGCTGCGTGCGTGGAAAATACGTACTTGTCGAATAATACGCAGTTGCGTCTGTTTACGACGGGTGCGTGCGTGAAAACACGCTGCGTGCGTGAAAATTACGCACTTGCGTGGAAAATACGCACTTGTTAAAAATACGCAGTTGCGTCGGGTTTACGCCGCGGTTGCGTGGAAAAATACGTGTCGATAATACGCATTGCGTCTGTTTGGTTGCGTAATACGCATTGCGTGACAATATGCACTGGGAAAATACGCGTTGCGTCTGGTACGCGTGCGTTCGTGGAAAATACTTTGAATAATGTTGTCGACTGTTTACGTGCTGCGTGCGTGGAAATACTTGTGAAAAATCGCAGTTGCGTCTATTTACGCGGTTGCGTTCGTGGAAGAATACGCTTTTGTCGAATAATACGCAGTTGCTCGGTTTACGTACAGCGGCTGCGTAACGTGAAAAATACGCGCTTTGTCGAATAAATACCATTTGCGTCTGTTTACGCGGCTAAGTGGGTGGAAAACTACGACACTTGCTTGGAAAATACAACTTGTGAAAAAATACGCAGTTGCGTCTATTTCCGCCGGCTGCCACGAATGGAAAATTACGCATTTGCGGCTGCACGAGTGGAAAATACGCACTTGCGTCTGTTTTCGCGGCTGCGCGAGTGGAAAATTACGCACTTGCGGCTGCATGAGTGGAAAAATACGCATTTGCTTCTGTTTCGCGGCTGCGCGAGTGGAATATTACGCATTTGCGGCTGCACGAGTGGAAAAATACGCACTTGCTTCTGCTTTTTGGCTGCGCGAGTAGAAAATTACGCACTTGCGTCTGTTTTCATGGCTGCGCGAGTTGCAAAATACGCACTTGTCGAATAATACGCAGTTGCGTCTGTTTACGCGGATGCGTGCGTGGAAAACTACGCACTTGCGTGGAAAATACGCACTAGTGATAAAATACGCAGTTGCGTCTGTTTACGCGGTTGCGTTCGTGGAATAATACGCATTTGTCGAATAATACGCAGTTGCGTCTGTTTACGCGGCTGCGTGCGTGGAAAAATACGCACTTGTCGAATAATACGCAGTTGCGTCTGTTTACGCGGCTGCGAGCGTGGAAAACTACGCACTTGATGAAAAATACGCACTTGCGTGGCAAATACGCACTTGTTGAATAATACGCAGTTGCGTCTGTTTACGCGGCTGCGTGCGTGGAAAACTACGCACTTGATGAAAAATACGCACTTGCGTGGCAAATACGCACTTGTTGAATAATACGCAGTTGCGTCTGTTTACGCGGCTGCGTGCGTGAAAAACTACACACTTGTCGAAAAATACGCACTTGCGTGGAATATACGCACTTGTTTAATAATACGCAGTTGCGTCTGGTTACGCGGCTGCGTGCGTAGAAAAATACACACTTGTCGAATAATACGCAGTTGCGCCGTTTACGCGGCTGCGTGCGTGGAAAATACGCACTTTCGTGGAAAATACTCACTTGTGAAAAAATACGCAGTTGCGTCTATTTACGCGGTTGCGTTCGTGGAAGAATACGCATTTGTCGAATAATACGCAGTTGCGTCTGTTTACGCGGCTGCGTGCGTGGAAAAATACGCACTTGACGAATAATACGCAGTTGCGTCTGTTTACGCGGCTGCGTGCGTGGAAAACTACGCACTTGCGTGGAAAATACGCAGTTGCGTCTGTTTACGCGGTTGCGTTCGTGGAAGAATACGCATTTGTCGAATAATACGCAGTTGCCTCTGTTTACGCGGCTGAGTTCGTGGAAAACTACGCACTTGTCGAAAAATACGCACTTGCGTGGAAAATACGCACTTGTTTAATAATACGCAGTTGCGTCCGTATACGCGGCTGCGTGCGTGGAAAACTACGCACTTGATGAAAAATACGCACTTGCGTGGCAAATACGCACTTGTCGAATAATACGCAGTTGCGTCTGTTTACGCGGCTGCGTGCGTGGAAAACTACGCACTTGTCGAATAATACGCAGTTGCGTCTGTTTACGCGGCTGCGTGCGTGGAAAACTACGCACTTGCGTGGAAAATACGCAGTTGCGTCTGTTTACGCGGTTGCGTTCGTGGAAGAATACGCATTTGTCGAATAATACGCAGTTGCCTCTGTTTACGCGGCTGAGTTCGTTGAAAACTACGCACTTGTCGAAAAATACGCACTTGCGTGGAAAATACGCACTTGCTTAATAATACGCAGTTGCGTCCGTTTACGCGGCTGCGTGCGTGGAAAACTACGCACTTGCGTGGAATATACGCACTTGTGAAAATATACGCAGTTGCGTCTGGTTACGCGGTTGCGTTCGTGGAAAAATACGCATTTGTCGAATAATACGCAGTTGCTCCTGTTTACGCTGCTGCGTGCGTGGAAAATACGCACTTGCGTGGAAAATACTCACTTGTGAAAAAATACGCAGTTGCGTCTATTTACGCGGTTGCGTTCGTGGAAGAATACGCATTTGTCGAAAAATACGCAGTTGCGTCTGTTTACGCGGCTGCGTGCGTGGAAAAATATGCACTTGTCGAATAATACGCAGTTGCGTCTGTTTACGCGGCTGCGTGCGTGGAAAAATACGCACTTGTCGAATAATACGCAGTTGCGTCTGTTTACGCGGCTGCGTGCGTGGAAAACTACGCACTTGCGTGGCAAATACGCACTTGATGAATAATACGCAGTTGCGTCTGTTTACGCGGCTGCGTGCGTGAAAAACTACACACTTGTCGAAAAATACGCACTTGCGTGGAAAAATACGCAGTTGCGTCTGTTTACGCGGCTGCGTGCGTGAAAAACTACACACTTGTCGAAAAATACGCACTTGCGTGGAATATACGCACTTGTTTAATAATACGCAGTTGCGTCTGGTTACGCGGCTGCGTGCGTGGAAAACTACGCACTTGTCGAAAAATACGCACTTGCGTGGAAAATACGCACTTGTTTAATAATACGCAGTTGCGTCCGTATACGCGGCTGCGTGCGTGGAAAACTACGCACTTGATGAAAAATACGCACTTGCGTGGCAAATACGCACTTGTCGAATAATACGCAGTTGCGTCTGTTTACGCGGCTGCGTGCGTGGAAAACTACGCACTTGTCGAATAATACGCAGTTGCGTCTGTTTACGCGGCTGCGTGCGTGGAAAACTACGCACTTGCGTGGAAAATACGCAGTTGCGTCTGTTTACGCGGTTGCGTTCGTGGAAGAATACGCATTTGTCGAATAATACGCAGTTGCCTCTGTTTACGCGGCTGAGTTCGTTGAAAACTACGCACTTGTCGAAAAATACGCACTTGCTTAATAATACGCAGTTGCGTCCGTTTACGCGGCTGCGTGCGTGGAAAACTACGCACTTGCGTGGAATATACGAACTTGTGAAAATATACGCAGTTGCGTCTGGTTACGCGGTTGCGTTCGTGGAAAAATACGCATTTGTCGAATAATACGCAGTTGCTCCTGTTTACGCTGCTGCGTGCGTGGAAAATACGCACTTGCGTGGAAAATACTCACTTGTGAAAAAATACGCGGTTGCGTTCGTGGAAGAATACACATTTGTCGAATAATACGCAGTTGCCTCTGTTTACGCGGCTGAGTTCGTGGAAAACTACGCACTTGTCGAAAAATACGCACTTGCGTGGAAAATACGCACTTGTTTAATAATACGCAGTTGCGTCCGTTTACGCGGCTGCGTGCGTGGAAAACTACGCACTTGATGAAAAATACGCACTTGCGTGGCAAATACGCACTTGTCGAATAATACGCAGTTGCGTCTGTTTACGCGGCTGCGTGCGTGGAAAACTACGCACTTGTGTGGAAAATACGCACTAGTGATAAAATACGCAGTTGCGTCTGTTTACGCGGTTGCGTTCGTGGAATAATACGCATTTGTCGAATAATACGCAGTTGCGTCTGTTTACGCGGCTGCGTGCGTGGAAAAATACGCACTTGTCGAATAATACGCAGTTGCGTCTGTTTACGCGGCTGCGTGCGTGGAAAACTACTCACTTGATGAAAAATACGCACTTGCGTGGCAAATACGCACTTGTTGAATAATACGCAGTTGCGTCTGTTTACGCGGCTGCGTGCGTGAAAAACTACGCACTTGCGTGGAATATACGCACTTGTGAAAATATACGCAGTTGCGTCTGGTTACGCGGTTGCGTTCGTGGAAAAATACGCATTTGTCGAATAATACGCAGTTGTTCCTGTTTACGCTGCTGCGTGCGTGGAAAATACGCACTTGCGTGGAAAATACTTGTGAAAAAATACGCAGTTGCGTCTATTTACGCGGTTGCGTTCGTGGAAGAATACGCATTTGTCGAATAATACGCAGTTGCGTCTGTTTACGCGGTTGCGTGCGTGGAAAAATACGCAGTTGCGTCTGTTTACGCGGCTAAGTGCGTGGAAAACTACGCACTTGCTTGGAAAATACGAACTTGTGAAAAAATACGCAGTTGCGTCTGTTTCCGCGGCTGCACGAATGGAAAATTACGCATTTGCGGCTGCACGAGTGGAAAAATACGCACTTGCGTCTGTTTTCTCGGCTGCGCGAGTGGAAAATTACGCACTTGCGGCTGCATGAGTGGTAAAATACGCATTTGCGTCTGTTTTCGCGGCTGGGCGTGTGGAATATTACGCACTTGCGGCTGCACGAGTGGAAAAATACGCACTTGCGTCTGTTTTTGCGGCTGCGCGAGTGGAAAATTACGCACTTGTGTCTGTTTTCATGGCTGCTCGAGTTGAAAAATACGCACTTGTCGAATAATACGCAGTTGCGTCTGTTTACGCGGCTGCGTGCGTGGAAAAATACGCACTTGTCGAATAATACGCAGTTGCCTCTGTTTACGCGGCTGAGTTCGTGGAAAACTACGCACTTGTCGAAAAATACGCACTTGCGTGGAAAATACGCACTTGTTTAATAATACGCAGTTGCGTCCGTTTACGCGGCTGCGTGCGTGGAAAACTACGCACTTACGTGGAAAATACGCACTAGTGAAAAAATACGCAGTTGCGTCTGTTTTCGCGGTTGCGTTCGTGGAAGAATACGCATTTGTCGAATAATACGCAGTTGCGTCTGTTTACGCGGCTGCGTGCGTGGAAAACTACGCACTTGCGTGGAAAATACGCACTTGTGAAAAAATACGCAGTTGCGTCTGTTTACGCGGTTGCGTTCGTGGAAGAATACGCATTTGTCGAATAATACGCAGTTGCCTCTGTTTACGCGGCTGAGTTCGTTGAAAACTACGCACTTGTCGAAAAATACGCACTTGCGTGGAATATACGCACTTGTTTAATAATACGCAGTTGCTTCTGTTTACGCGGCTGCGTGCGTAGAAAAATACACACTTGTCGAATAATACGCAGTTGCGCCGTTTACGCGGCTGCGTGCGTGGAAAATACTCACTTGTGAAAAAATACGCACTTGCGTCTATTTACGCGGTTGCGTTCGTGGAAGAATACACATTTGTCGAATAATACGCAGTTGCCTCTGTTTACGCGGCTGAGTTCGTGGAAAACTACGCACTTGCGTGGAAAATACGCACTAGTGATAAAATACGCAGTTGCGTCTGTTTACGCGGTTACGTTCGTGGAATAATACGCATTTGTCGAATAATACGCAGTTGCGTCTGTTTACGCGGCTGCGTGCGTGGAAAAATATGCACTTGTCGAATAATACGCAGTTGCGTCTGTTTACGCGGCTGCGTGCGTGGAAAAATACGCACTTGTCGAATAATACGCAGTTGCGTCTGTTTACGCGGCTGCGTGCGTGGAAAACTACGCACTTGCGTGGCAAATACGCACTTGTTTAATAATACGCAGTTGCGTCCGTTTACGCGGCTGCGTGCGTGGAAAACTACGCACTTGATGAAAAATACGCACTTGCGTGGCAAATACGCACTTGTCGAATAATACGCAGTTGCGTCTGTTTACGCGGCTGCGTGCGTGGAAAACTACGCACTTGATGAAAAATACGCACTTGCGTGGCAAATACGCACTTGTTGAATAATACGCAGTTGCGTCTGTTTACGCGGCTGCGTGCGTGAAAAACTACACACTTGTCGAAAAATACGCACTTGCGTGGAATATACGCACTTGTTTAATAATACGCAGTTGCGTCTGTTTACGCGGCTGCGTGCGTAGAAAAATACACACTTGTCGAATAATACGCAGTTGCGCCGTTTACGCGGCTGCGTGCGTGGAAAATACTCACTTGTGAAAAAATACGCACTTGCGTCTATTTACGCGGTTGCGTTCGTGGAAGAATACACATTTGTCGAATAATACGCAATTGCCTCTGTTTACGCGGCTGAGTTCGTGGAAAACTACGCACTTGTCGAAAAATACGCACTTGCGTGGAAAATACGCACTTGTTTAATAATACGCAGTTGCGTCCGTTTACGCGGCTGCGTGCGTGGAAAACTACGCACTTGATGAAAAATACGCACTTGCGTGGCAAATACGCACTTGTCGAATAATACGCAGTTGCGTCTGTTTACGCGGCTGCGTGCGTGGAAAACTACGCACTTGCGTGGAAAATACGCACTAGTGATAAAATACGCAGTTGCGTCTGTTTACGCGGTTGCGTTCGTGGAATAATACGCATTTGTCGAATAATACGCAGTTGCGTCTGTTTACGCGGCTGCGTGCGTGGAAAAATACGCACTTGTCGAATAATACGCAGTTGCGTCTGTTTACGCGGCTGCGTGCGTGGAAAACTACTCACTTGATGAAAAATACGCACTTGCGTGGCAAATACGCACTTGTTGAATAATACGCAGTTGCGTCTGTTTACGCGGCTGCGTGCGTGAAAAACTACGCACTTGCGTGGAATATACGCACTTGTGAAAATATACGCAGTTGCGTCTGGTTACGCGGTTGCGTTCGTGGAAAAATACGCATTTGTCGAATAATACGCAGTTGTTCCTGTTTACGCTGCTGCGTGCGTGGAAAATACGCACTTGCGTGGAAAATACTTGTGAAAAAATACGCAGTTGCGTCTATTTACGCGGTTGCGTTCGTGGAAGAATACGCATTTGTCGAATAATACGCAGTTGCGTCTGTTTACGCGGTTGCGTGCGTGGAAAAATACGCAGTTGCGTCTGTTTACGCGGCTAAGTGCGTGGAAAACTACGCACTTGCTTGAAAATACGAACTTGTGAAAAAATACGCAGTTGCGTCTGTTTCCGCGGCTGCACGAATGGAAAATTACGCATTTGCGGCTGCACGAGTGGAAAAATACGCACTTGCGTCTGTTACCGCGGCTGCGCGAGTGGAAAATTACCCACTTGCGGCTGCACGAGTGGAAAAATACGCAATTGCCGACTAATAAGTGGAAAAATACGCACTTGCGTCTGTTTACGTGGCTGCACGAATGGAAAATTACGCACTTGCGACTGCATGAGTGGAAAAATACGCACTTGCCTCTGTTTTCGCAGCTGCGCGAATGGAAAATTACGCACTTGCGGCTTCTCGAGTGGAAAAATACGCACTTGCGTCTATTTTCGTGGCTGCGCGAGTGGAAAATTACGCACTTTCGGCTGAACGAGTGGAAAAATACGCACTTGCGTCTGTTCTTGCGGCTGCGCGAGTGGAAAATTACGCACTTGCGGCTGCATGAGTGGAAAAATACGCATTTGCGTCTGTTTTAGCGGCTGCGCGAGTGGAAAATTACGCACTTGAGGCTGCATGAGTGGTAAAATACGCACTTGCGTCTGGTTACGTGGCTGCACCAGTGGAAAAATACGCACTTGCGGTTGCATGAGTGGAAAAATACCCACTTGCGTCTGTTTTTGCGTCTGCGCGAGTGGAAAAATACGCATGGTAACATGGTAACTGTTTTCGACCGATAAGTTATCGACTGATGGTAACTAGCCTCGGTCGATGAGTTTTCGACTGATGGTAACTAACCACGCTATCGATACCAATGTTTATACACTGCAGCGCTGCGGGTGTTTTGCCCACTTCCGAAGCCGCGAGGACCACTAGCTTATGGGACGGCGTATCTTCTCTACTTACCGCTCTGACTCCGCGAAGTTGCTTCCATCGTATGTATAATATTATAATAATAGAGATTTAATATCAACCTAATAAGATTGATTATTGTCTATTCACATCTACTTTTACATTTTACTACTTTGATCAAGTATTTTATACGCTTACTTATAATTAGACAAATTTTAATTCATCTCTTCATTTAAAAATTACACAAATTACGAATCAAGAGATTGTGGATAGAGCACGTAAACTAACAATTTTAAAGAAATAATTACTTAGAAAACGCTAACTCATTAAATTTTATTGCAGAATCTGTCCGAGAATCCCTAGAACGTTGATTTGGACTTGTTGGTGAACGCATTGCAATTACACCCTCAAAATCATACCAAAAACGTACTTCTGATGGTTGTGAAAAATACTTGAACATTCAGGCTTTGGTTATACTATGAAACGGTCTGCAAGAGTAAGCAAAACTAAATGCTTTAAGAATTTACGATTACTGTTATAACTTTTATAATAAAATTAAGGTAACATTATAATATAAATTTTTTCCACCAATCAATCATTAAATTTATTTTTACAATAAATATTGCAGAATATAAGTTGTAATAAAAAAAATAAATCATGAATGCAAATACAACTTATTACGAATGGATTAATTATTAGTTAATTTTTATGATCATTCTATTACAGTTTAAATACTATTATTATTTTTACATGATTAAGTATTAAAATAAAGCGAATTGCTTAAAAATATTTCCAAAAACATTATTATACTAAAAATAATTGCTTACATTATAATTATTTACGTATAAGCCAATTTTGCTGGTCTGAATTTGTAAACAACAGTTAACATTTAATAGAACTCTTGTATTTTCATTGCAGGCCATAGTGAAAACAGCAGTGAAATTCAACCTTGATCTGTCCATAAGGACAGCGGCATATGTAAACACTATAGAGAAGAATCTACAATTTTGCAATGCAGATACAAGTTCTTTCGAATGGATTAATTATTAAGTATTTTTTATTGATTATTATATTACATTTTAAATTCTATTTTTATTTTACATGATTACGTATTCAATTAAGGCGAATTGCTAAAAATATTTCCAAAAACATTATTATACTAAAAGTAATTGCTTACATTATAATTATTTACGTATAAGATAATTTTGCAACTCTTTAATTTGTAATCAACAGTTAACATTTAATAGAACTCTTGTATTTTCATTGCAGGCCATAGTGAAAACAGCAGTGAAATTCAACCTTGATCTGTTCATAAGGACAGCGGCATATGTAAACACTATAGAGAAGAATTTTACAATTTTGCAATGCAGATACAAGTTATTTCGAATGGACTAATTATTAAGTATTTTTTAGTGATTATTCTGTAACATTTTAAATTCTATTTTTATTTTACATGATTACGTATTCAATTAAGGCGAATTGCTTAAAAATATTTCCAATGACTTTATTATAGTAAAAATAATTGCTTACATTATAATTATTCACGTATAAGATAATTTTGCTACTCTATAATTTTTAATCAACAGCTAACATTTAATTGAACTCTTGTATTTTCATTGCAAGACATCGTGAAAACAGCAGTGAAATTCAACCTTGATCTGTTCATAAGGACAGCGGCATATGTAAACACTATAGAGAAGAATCTACAATTTTGCAATGCAGATACAAGTTATTTCGAATGGATTAAATATTAAGTATTTTTTAGTGATTATTATATTACATTTTCATTTCTCTTTTTCTTTTTACATGATTACGTATTCAATTAAGGCGAATTGCTAAAAATATTTCCAAAAACATTATTATACTAAAAATAATTGCTTACATTATAATTATTTACGTATAAGATAATTTTGCTACTCTTTAATTTTTAAACAACAGTTAACACTTACTAGAACTCTTCAATTTTCATTGCAGGCCATCGTGAAAATTGCAGTGAAATTAAACCACGGACTGGATCTAAGGACAGCGGCTTATGTTAACACATTCGAGAAGCATTTTACGACTAATTCTGAAGCTGGTCTTTCCATTTGAGATTGTTAAACACGTCATCAACGGACACATACACATTTATCATTCATATCTAAAAAAGTAAGTAATTACACAGCAAATTTATCGGAAACAATAAACAAATAAGTCACTAAGAGAGAGTGAGTAGAGAGCATGTGAAGCCATCACGCGAGCGCAATAGAACAGTATTTCTTTTTGTAATGCAGTTTGCAAAAAATATAAGAAAATGTATGCCGCATTAAGTATCGAAATATGTGCGAACTATCTGGAATTAATTTTACTGCGTTTTTTTGATAATTTCTAAAAAATCTTTATATATCAATTAGATTAATCTCGGCCGATGAGTCATTGACTGATGGTAACTAGACTCGGTCGATAAGTTACCGACTGACGGTAACGTAATAATCTGTTTACGCGGCTGTGCGTGAAAAATCCGACTTGTCGAATAATACGCACTTGCGTCTGTTTTTGCGACTGCGCGAGTGGAAAATTACGCACTTGCGTCTGTTTTCATGGCTGCGCGAGTTGAAAAATACGCACTTGTCGAATAATACGCAGTTGCGTCTGTTTACACGGCTGCGTGCGTGGAAAACTACGCACTTGTCGAATAATACGCAGTTGCGACTGTTTACGCGGCTGCGTGCGTGGAAAACTACGCACTTGATGAAAAATACGCACTTGCGTGGCAAATACGCACTTGTTGAATAATACGCAGTTGCGTCTGTTTACGCGGCTGCGTGCGTGGAAAAATACGTACTTGTCGAATAATACGCAGTTGCGTCTGTTTACGCGGCTGCGTGCGTGGAAAATTACGCACTTGCGTGGAAAATACGCACTAGTGTAAAAATACGCAGTTGCGTCTGGTTACGCGGTTGCGTTCGTGGAAAAATACGCATTTGTCGAATAACACGCAGTTGCTCCTGTTTACGCTGCTGCGTGCGTGGAAAATACTTGTGAAAAAATACGCAGTTGCGTCTATTTACGCGGTTGCGTTCGTGGAAGAATACGCTTTTGTCGAATAATACGCAGTTGCATCTGTTTACGCGGCTGCGTGCGTGGAAAAATACGCACTTGTCGAATAATACGCATTTGCGTCTGTTTACGCGGATAAGTGCGTGGAAAACTACGCACTTGCTTGGAAAATACGCAGTTGCGTCTGTTTACGCGGTTGCGTTCGTGGAAGAATACGCATTTGTCGAATAATACGCAGTTGCCTCTGTTTACGCGGCTGAGTTCGTGGAAAACTACGCACTTGTCGAAAAATACGCACTTGCGTGGAAAATACGCACTTGTTTAATAATACGCAGTTGCGTCCGTATACGCGGCTGCGTGCGTGGAAAACTACGCACTTGATGAAAAATACGCACTTGCGTGGCGCAAATAATACGCAGTTGCGTCTGTTTACGCGGCTGCGTGCGTGGAAAACTACGCACTTGTCGAATAATACGCAGTTGCGTCTGTTTACGCGGCTGCGTGCGTGGAAAACTACGCACTTGCGTGGAAAATACGCAGTTGCGTCTGTTTACGCGGTTGCGTTCGTGGAAGAATACGCATTTGTCGAATAATACGCAGTTGCCTCTGTTTACGCGGCTGAGTTCGTGAAAAACTACGCACTTGTCGAAAAATACGCACTTGCGTGGAAAATACGCACTTGTTTAATAATACGCAGTTGCGTCCGTTTACGCGGCTGCGTGCGTGGAAAACTACGCACTTGCGTGGAATATACGCACTTGTGAAAATATACGCAGTTGCGTCTGGTTACGCGGTTGCGTTCGTGGAAAAATACGCATTTGTCGAATAATACGCAGTTGCTCCTGTTTACGCTGCTGCGTGCGTGGAAAATACGCACTTGCGTGGAAAATACTCACTTGTGAAAAAATACGCAGTTGCGTCTATTTACGCGGTTGCGTTCGTGGAAGAATACGCATTTGTCGAATAATACGCAGTTGCGTCTGTTTACGCGGCTGCGTGCGTGGAAAAATACGCACTTGTCGAATAATACGCAGTTGCGTCTGTTTACGCGGCTGCGTGCGTGGAAAAATACGCACTTGTCGAATAATACGCAGTTGCGTCTGTTTACGCGGCTGCGTGCGTGGAAAACTACGCACTTGCGTGGCAAATACGCACTTGTGAATAATACGCAGTTGCGTCTGTTTACGCGGCTGCGTGCGTGGAAAAATACGCACTTGTCGAATAATACGCAGTTGCGTCTGTTTACGCGGCTGCGTGCGTGGAAAACTACGCACTTGCGTGGCAAATACGCACTTGTTTAATAATACGCAGTTGCGTCTGGTTACGCGGTTGTCCGTTTACGCGTTGCTGCGTGCGTGGAAAACTACGCACTTGATGAAAAATACGCACTTGCGTGGCAAATACGCACTTGTCGAATAATACGCAGTTGCGTCTGTTTACGCGGCTGCGTGCGTGGAAAAATACTACGCACTTGTCGAAAAATACGCACTTGCGTGCGGTTGCGTTCGTGGAAAATACGCACTTGTCGAATAATACGCAGTTGCGTCTGTTTACGCGGCTGCGTGCGTGGAAAAACTACGCACTTGTCGAAAAATACGCACTTGCGTGGAATATACGCACTTGTTAATAATACGCAGTTGCGTCTGTTTACGCGGCTGCGTGCGTAGAAAAATACACACTTGTCGAATAATACGCAGTTGCGCCGTTTACGCGGCTGCGTGCGTGGAAAATACGCACTTCGTGGAAATACTCACTTGTGAAAAATACGCAGTTGCGTCTATTTACGCGGTTGCGTTCGTGGAAGAATACACATTTGTCGAATAATACGCAGTTGCCTCTGTTTACGCGGCTGAGTTCGTGGAAAACTACGCACTTGTCGAAAAATACGCACTTGCGTGGAAAATACGCACTTGTTTAATAATACGCAGTTGCGTCCGTTTACGCGGCTGCGTGCGTGGAAAACTACGCACTTGATGAAAAATACGCACTTGCGTGGCAAATACGCACTTGTCGAATAATACGCAGTTGCGTCTGTTTACGCGGCTGCGTGCGTGGAAAACTACGCACTTGCGTGGAAAATACGCACTAGTGATAAAATACGCAGTTGCGTCTGTTTACGCGGTTGCGTTCGTGGAATAAATACGCATTTGTCGAATAATACGCAGTTGCGTCCTGTTTACGCGGCTGCGTGCGTGGAAAAATACGCACTTGTCGTGGAAAATACTTGTGATACGCAGTTGCGTCTGTTTACGCGGCTGCGTGCGTGGAAAACTACTCACTTGATGAAAAATACGCACTTGCGTGGCAAATACGCACTTGTTGAATAATACGCAGTTGCGTCTGTTTACGCGGCTGCGTGCGTGAAAAACTACGCACTTGCGTGGAATAATACGCACTTGTGAAAATAATACGCAGTTGCGTCTGGTTACGCGGTTGCGTTCGTGGAAAAATACGCATTTGTCGAATAATACGCAGTTGTTCGTCTGTTTACGCTGCTGCGTGCGTGGAAAATACGCACTTGCGTGGAAAATACTTGTGAAAAAATACGCAGTTGCGTCTATTTACGCGGTTGCGTTCGTGGAAGAATACGCATTTGTCGAATAATACGCAGTTGCGTCTGTTTACGCGGTTGCGTGCGTGGAAAAATACGCAGTTGCGTCTGTTTACGCGGCTAAGTGCGTGGAAAACTACGCACTTGCTTGGAAAATACGAACTTGTGAAAAAATACGCAGTTGCGTCTGTTTCCGCGGCTGCACGAATGGAAAATTACGCATTTGCGGCTGCACGAGTGGAAAAATACGCACTTGCGTCTGTTACCGCGGCTGCGCGAGTGGAAAATTACCCACTTGCGGCTGCACGAGTGGAAAAATACGCAATTGCCGACTAATAAGTGGAAAAATACGCACTTGCGTCTGTTTACGTGGCTGCACGAATGGAAAATTACGCACTTGCGACTGCATGAGTGGAAAAATACGCACTTGCCTCTGTTTTCGCAGCTGCGCGAATGGAAAATTACGCACTTGCGGCTTCTCGAGTGGAAAAATACGCACTTGAGTCTATTTTCGTGGCTGCGCGAGTGGAAAATTACGCACTTTCGGCTGAACGAGTGGAAAAATACGCACTTGCGTCTGTTCTTGCGGCTGCGCGAGTGGAAAATTACGCACTTGCGGCTGCATGAGTGGAAAAATACGCATTTGCGTCTGTTTTAGCGGCTGCGCGAGTGGAAAATTACGCACTTGAGGCTGCATGAGTGGTAAAATACGCACTTGCGTCTGGTTACGTGGCTGCACCAGTGGAAAAATACGCACTTGCGGTTGCATGAGTGGAAAAATACCCACTTGCGTCTGTTTTTGCGTCTGCGCGAGTGGAAAAATACGCATGGTAACATGGTAACTGTTTTCGACCGATAAGTTATCGACTGATGGTAACTAGCCTCGGTCGATGAGTTTTCGACTGATGGTAACTAACCACGCTATCGATACCAATGTTTATACACTGCAGCGCTGCGGGTGTTTTGCCCACTTCCGAAGCCGCGAGGACCACTAGCTTATGGGACGGCGTATCTTCTCTACTTACCGCTCTGACTCCGCGAAGTTGCTTCCATCGTATGTATAATATTATAATAATAGAGATTTAATATCAACCTAATAAGATTGATTATTGTCTATTCACATCTACTTTTACATTTTACTACTTTGATCAAGTATTTTATACGCTTACTTATAATTAGACAAATTTTAATTCATCTCTTCATTTAAAAATTACACAAATTACGAATCAAGAGATTGTGGATAGAGCACGTAAACTAACAATTTTAAAGAAATAATTACTTAGAAAACGCTAACTCATTAAATTTTATTGCAGAATCTGTCCGAGAATCCCTAGAACGTTGATTTGGACTTGTTGGTGAACGCATTGCAATTACACCCTCAAAATCATACCAAAAACGTACTTCTGATGGTTGTGAAAAATACTTGAACATTCAGGCTTTGGTTATACTATGAAACGGTCTGCAAGAGTAAGCAAAACTAAATGCTTTAAGAATTTACGATTACTGTTATAACTTTTATAATAAAATTAAGGTAACATTATAATATAAATTTTTTCCACCAATCAATCATTAAATTTATTTTTACAATAAATATTGCAGAATATAAGTTGTAATAAAAAAAATAAATCATGAATGCAAATACAACTTATTACGAATGGATTAATTATTAGTTAATTTTTATGATCATTCTATTACAGTTTAAATACTATTATTATTTTTACATGATTAAGTATTAAAATAAAGCGAATTGCTTAAAAATATTTCCAAAAACATTATTATACTAAAAATAATTGCTTACATTATAATTATTTACGTATAAGCCAATTTTGCTGGTCTGAATTTGTAAACAACAGTTAACATTTAATAGAACTCTTGTATTTTCATTGCAGGCCATAGTGAAAACAGCAGTGAAATTCAACCTTGATCTGTCCATAAGGACAGCGGCATATGTAAACACTATAGAGAAGAATCTACAATTTTGCAATGCAGATACAAGTTCTTTCGAATGGATTAATTATTAAGTATTTTTTATTGATTATTATATTACATTTTAAATTCTATTTTTATTTTACATGATTACGTATTCAATTAAGGCGAATTGCTAAAATATTTCCAAAAACATTATTATACTAAAAGTAATTGCTTACATTATAATTATTTACGTATAAGATAATTTTGCAACTCTTTAATTTGTAATCAACAGTTAACATTTAATAGAACTCTTGTATTTTCATTGCAGGCCATAGTGAAAACAGCAGTGAAATTCAACCTTGATCTGTTCATAAGGACAGCGGCATATGTAAACACTATAGAGAAGAATTTTACAATTTTGCAATGCAGATACAAGTTATTTCGAATGGACTATTATTAAGTATTTTTAGTGATTATTCTGTAACATTTTAAATTCTATTTTATTTTACATGATTACGTATTCAATTAAGGCGAATTGCTTAAAAATATTTCCAATGACTTTATTATAGTAAAAATAATTGCTTACATTATAATTATTCACGTATAAGATAATTTTGCCTACTCTATAACTTAATTAACAGCTAACATTTAATTGAACTCTTGTATTTTCATTGCAAGACATCGTGAAAACAGCAGTGAAATTCAACCTTGATCTGTTCATAAGGACAGCGGCATATGTAAACACTATAGAGAAGAATCTACAATTTTGCAATGCAGATACAAGTTATTCGAATGGATTAAATATTAAGTATTTTTTAGTGATTATTATATACATTTTCATTTCTCTTTTTCTTTTACATGATTACGTATTCAATTAAGGCGAATTGCTAAAAATATTCCAAAAACATTATTATACTAAAAATATTGCTTACATTATAATTATTTACGTATAAGATAATTTTGCTACTCTTTAATTTTTAAACAACAGTTAAACAAAAAAAAAACAAAACAAGTTACACTATAGAAAACACAACTTACTAGAAAACGCTACTAAGAAAGCGTCTTTCAATTTTCAATTTTCATTGCAAAAGAATTGCAGATTTTTCAATTTTCACTAAAGTTAAACCTAAACAACCAAACACTTACTAAAGAGAACATACTTCGCAAACTCTTCAACAATTTTCGATTACTCATTGCAAAGGTGCCAGAAATG
>JACCHZ010000096.1:0-16496 GCA_018907045.1 Wiebesia pumilae
AAAATGAAATTGTATATAATTTGAATTTATTTATTAACGCTTATGATTTGTTGCGTTTGAATTGTTATTATTGGCTTTTGATTTACAAATAATTCAACTTTATAGTTAAGGAATAGTTTAAATTAGATATTCTTTATTTTATATTGTTAATTATATGCATTTCTTTGATATTATTAGCTATAAATTAGAGAGTATTCAACAATATTTTTCAAGGTCAGTGAAAATTTGACATGATTTGGTGGATTATATTAAATTATATTGTTTTGGGGCATATTATTTTTATACATTTGGAGCAATTTAACATTATTATCAAGAAAAAGAGGCAATTGGACCTTCTGTGTTGGATTTCATGATTTGCTTATTCTGTAGTTAATATTAACAGTAAATTAATATAAATTCAACTTTACTATCAAGGAATTGTATATACTTTGAATTTATTTATTAACTCTTTTGATTTATTATTTTCAGTTGTTAATATTAGTTTTAGATTTTAAAATAATTCAACTTTCTAGTTATGAAATAGTTTAAATTGGATATTCTTTATTTCCTATTGTTAATTATATGCATTTATTTGATATTATTAGACATAAATTGCAGAGTATTCAACAATATATTTCAAGGTCATTGAAAATTTGATATGATTTTGTGGATTTTATTAAATGATCTTGTTTTGGGCATATTATTTTTATACATTTGGAGCAGTATAACATTATTATCAAGAAAATGAGGAAAATTGACATTCTTTGTTGGATTTTATTAAATGATTTGTTTTGGGCATATTATTTTTATACATTTGGAGCAGTATAACATTATTATCAAGAAAATGAGGAAAATTGACATTCTTTGTTGGATTTTATGATTTGCTTATTCTGTAGTCAATATTAACAGTAAAATAATATAAATGCAACTTTACTATCAAGGAATTGTATATACTTTGAATTTACTTATTAACTCTTTTGATTTATTACATTCAGTTGTTAATATTAGCTTTAGATTTTAAAATATTTCAACTTTGTAGTTAAGAAGTAGTTTAAATTGGATATTCTTTATTTTCTTATGATAATTATATGCATATATTCTATATTATTAGCTACACATTTGATAGTTTTCAATATATCTTTCAAGGTTATTAAGAATTTGATATGATTTAGTGGATTTTATTAAATTATATTGTTTGGGGCATATTATTTTATACATATGAAGCAATTTATAATTATTGTCGAGAAAAAGAGGCAATTTGACTTTCTGTGTTGGATTTTATGATTTGCTTATTCTGTAGTTAATATTAACAGTAAATTAATATAAATTCAAATTTACTATCAAGGAATTGTATATACTTTGAATTTATTTATTAACTCTTTTGATTTATTATTTTCAGTTGTTAATATTAGTTTTAGATTTTAAAATAATTCAACTTTGTATTTGAGAAGTCGTTTATATTGAATATTCTTTATTTCCGATTGTTAATTATATGCATTTATTTGATATTTTTAGCCACAAATTAGAGAGAATTCAACAATATATTTCAAGGTCATTGAAAATTTGACATGATTTGGTGGATTTTATTAAATTATATTGTTTTGGGGCATATTATTTTTATACATTTGAAGCAATTTAACATTATTATCAGAAAAAGAGGAAATTCGACATTCAGTGTTGGATTTTATGATTTGCTTATTCTATAGCTAATATTAAGAGTAAATTAAAATGAATTCAACTTTACTATCAAGGAAATGTATATACTTTGAATTTATTTATTAACTCTTTTGATTTATTACTTTCAGTTGTTAATACTAGTTTTAGATTTTAAAATAAATCAACTTTGTAGTTAATAAGCAGTTAAAATTGGATATTCTTTAATTCCTATTGTTAATTATATGAATTTATTTGATAGTATAAGCTATAAATTAGAGAGTATTCGACAATGTTTTTCAAGGTCAGTGAAAATTTGTAATGATTTGGTGGATAATATTATATTATACTGTTTGGGGCATATTATTTTTATACATTTGGAGCAATTTAACATTATTTTTAAGAAAAAGAGAAAATTTGACATTCTGTGTTGGATTTTATGATTTGCTTATTCTGATAGTCAATATTAACAGTAAATTAATATAAATTCAACTTTACTTTGAAGTAATTGTATATACTTTGAATTTATTTATTAACTCTTTTGATTTATAACTTTCAGTTGTTAATATTAGCTCTTTATTTTAAAATAATTCAACTTTGTAGTTAAGAAATAGTTTAAATTGGATATTCATTATTTCCTATTGTTAATTATATGCATTTATATGATATTATTAGCCATAAATTAGAGAGTATTCAACAATATATTTCAAGGTCATTGAAAATTTGACATGATTTGATGGATTTTATTAAATTATATTATTTTGGGGCATATTATTTATATATATTTGGAGCAATCTATTAATATTATCAAGATAAAGAGGCAATTTGACATTCTGTGTTGGATTTTATGATTTGCTTATTCTGTTGTCAATATTAACAGTAAATCAATATAAATTCAACTTTACTATAAAGGAATTCTATATAGATTGAATTTATTTTTTAACTCTTTTGATTTATTACTTTCAGTTGTTAATATTAGCTTTAGATTTTGAAATAATTAAACTTTGTATTTAAGAAATAGTTTATATTGGATATTCTTTAATTCCTATTGTTAATTATATGTATTTATTTGATAGTATAAGCTATAAATTAGAGAGTATTCGAAAAGGTTTTTCAAGGTCAGTGAAAATTTGTAATGATTTGGTGGATTATATTAAATTATATTGTTTTGGGGCATATTATTTTTAAACATTTGGAGCAATTTAACATTATTTTTAAGAAAAAGAGAAAATTTGACATTCTGTGTTGGATTTTATGATTTGCTTATTCTGTAGTTAATATTAACAGTAAATTAATATAAATTCAACTTTACTCTGAAGGAATTGTATGTACTTTTAATTTATTTATTAACTCTATTGATTTATAACTTTCAGTTGTTAATATTAGCTCTTTATTTTAAAATAATTCAACTTTGTAGTTAAGAAATAGTTTATATTGGATATTCTTTATTTTCTATTGTTAATGATATGCATTTATTTGATATTATTAGCCACAAATTAGAGAGAATTCAACAATATATTTGAAGATCGTTGAAAATTTGAAATGATTTGGTGGATTATATTAAATAATATTGTTTTGGGGCATATTATTTTTATACATTTGGAGCAATTTAACATTATTATCAAGAAAAAGAGAAAATTTGACATTCTGTGTTGGATTTTATTATTTGCTTATTCTGTAGTTAATATTAACTGTAAATTAATATAAATTCAACTTTACTATCAAGGAATTGTATATACTTTGAATTTATTTTTTAACTCTTTTGATTTATTACTTTCAGTTGTTAATATTAGCTTTAGATTTTGAAATAATTAAACTTTGTATTTAAGAAATAGTTTATATTGGATATTCTTTAATTCCTATTGTTAATTATATGCATTTATTTGATAGTATTAGCTATAAATTAGAGAGTATTCGACAATGTTTTTCAAGGTCAGTGAAAATTTGACATGTTTTGGTGGATTATATTAAATTATATTGTTTTGGGGCATATTATTTTTATACATTTGGAGCAATTTAACATTATTATCAAGAAAAAGAGAAAATTTGACATTCTGTGTAGGATTTTATGAAATGCTTATTCTGTATTTAATATTAACTGTAAATTAATATAAATTCAACTTTACTATCAAGGAATTGTATATACTTTGAATTTATTTTTTAACTCTTTTGATTTATTACTTTCAGTTGTTAATATTAGCTTTAGATTTTAAAATAATTCAACTTTGTAGTTAAGAAATAGTTTAAATTGGATATTCTTTATTTCCTATTGTTAATTATATGCATTTATTTGATAGTATTAGCTATAAATTAGAGAGTATTCGACAATGTTTTTCAAGGTCAGTGAAAATTTGACATGATTTGGTGGATTACATTAAATTATGTTGTTTTGTGTCATATTATTTTTATACATTTGGAGCAATTTAACATTATTATCAAGAAAAAGAGAAAATTTGACATTCTGTGTTGGATTTTAAGATTTGCTTATTCTGTAGTTAATATTAACAGTAAATTAATATAAATTCAACTTTACTATCAAGGAATTGTATATACTTTGAATTTATTTTTTAACTCTTATGATTTGTTGCGTTTAAATTGTTAATATTGGCTTTAGATTTACAAATAATTCAACTTTATAGTTAAGAAATAGTTTAAGTTAGATATTCTTTATATTCTATTGTTAATTATATGCATTAATTTGATATTAATAGCTATAAATTAGAGAGTATTCAACAATATTTTTCAAGGTCAGTGAAACTTTGACATGATTTGGTGGATTATATTAAATTATATTTTTTTGGGGCATATTATTTTTATACATTTGGAGCAATTTAACATTATTATCAAGAAAATGAGAAAATTTGACATTCTGTGTTGGATTTTATGATTTGCTTATTCTGTAGTAAATATTAACAGTAAATTAATGTAAATTCAACTATATTACCATGAAATTGTATATAATTTGAATTTATTTATTAACTCATATGATTTGTTGCGTTTAAATTGTTAATATTGGCTATTGATTTACCAATAATTCAACTTTATAGTTAAGAAATAGTTTAAGTTAGATATTCTTTATTTTCTATTGTTAATTATATGCATTTATTTGATAGTATTAGCTATAAATTAGAGAGTATTCGACAATGTTTTTCAAGGTCAGTGAAAATTTGACATGTTTTGGTGGATTATATTAAATTATATTGTTTTGGGGCATATTATTTTTATACATTTGGAGCAATTTAACATTATTATCAAGAAAAAGAGAAAATTTGACATTCTGTGTAGGATTTTATGATATGCTTATTCTGATGTCAATATTAACAGTAAATTAATATAAATTCAACTTTAATATCAAGGAATTGTATATACTTTGAATTTATTTTTTAACTCTTATGATTTGTTGCGTTTAAATTGTTAATATTAGCTTTAGATTTTAAAATAATTCAACTTTGTAGTTAAGAAATAGTTTAAATTGGATATTCTTTATTTCCTATTGTTAATTATATGCATTTATTTGATAGTATTAGCTATAAATTAGAGATTATTCGACAATGTTTTTCAAGGTCAGTGAAAATTTGACATGATTTGGTGGATTACATTAAATTATGTTGTTTTGTGTCATATTATTTTTATACATTTGGAGCAATTTAACATTATTATCAAGAAAAAGAGAAAATTTGACATTCTGTGTTGGATTTTATGATTTGCTTATTCTGTATTTAATATTAACTGTAAATTAATATAAATTCAACTTTACTATCAAGGAATTGTATATACTTTGAATTTATTTTTTAACTCTTATGATTTGTTGCGTTTAAATTGTTAATATTGGCTTTAGATTTACATATAATTCAACTTTATAGTTAAGAAATAGTTTAAGTTAGATATTCTTTATATTCTATTGTTAATTATATGCATTGATTTGATATTATTAGCTATAAATTAGAGAGTATTCAACAATATTTTTCAAGGTCAGTGAAACTTTGACATGATTTGGTGGATTATATTAAATTATATTGTTTTGGGGCATATTATTTTTATACATTTGGAGCAATTTAACATTATTATCAAGAAAATGAGAAAATTTGACATTCTGTGTTGGATTTTATGATTTGCTTATTCTGTAGTAAATATTAACAGTAAATTAATGTAAATTCAACTATATTACCATGAAATTGTATATAATTTGAATTTATTTATTAACTCTTATGATTTGTTGCGTTTAAATTGTTAATATTGGCTTTTGATTTACAAATAATTCAACTTTATAGTTAAGAAATAGTTTAAATTAAATATTCTTTATTTTCTATTGTTAATTATAAGCATTTATTTGATATTATTAGCTAAAAATTAGAGAGTATTCAGCAATATTTTTCAAGGTCAGTGAAAATTCGAATGATTTGGTGGATTATATTAAATTATATTGTTTGGGGCATATTATTTTTATACATTTGAAGCAATTTAACATTATTATCAAGAAAAATAGGCAATTTGACATTCTGTGTTCGATTTTATGATTTGCTTATTCTGTAGTCAATATTAACAGTAAATTAATATAAATTCAACTTTGCTATCAAGGAATTGTATATACTTTGAATTTGTTTATTAACTCTCTTGATTTATTACTTTCAGTTGTTAATATTAGTTTTAGATTTTAAAATAATTCAACTTTGTAGTTAAGAAATAGTTTCAATTAGATATTCTTTATTTTCTATTGTTAATTATATGCATTTATTTGATATTATTAGCTATAAATTAGTGAGTTTTCAACAATATTTTTCAAGGTCAGTGAAAATTTGAATGATTTGGTGGATTATATTAAATTATATTGTTTGGGGCATATTATTTTTATACATTTGGAGCAATTTATCATTATTATCAAAAACAAGAGGCAATTTGACATTCTGTGTAGGATTTTATGATTTGCTTATCCTGTAGTTAATATTAACAGTAAATTAATATAAATTCAACTTTACTATCAAGGAATTGTATATACTTTGAATTTGTTTATTAACTCTCTTGATTTATTACTTTCAGTTGTTAATATTAGTTTTAGATTTTAAAATAATTCAACTTTGTAGTTAAGAAATAGTTTCAATTAGATATTCTTTATTTCCTATTGTTAATTATATGCATTTGTTTGATAGTATTAGCTATAAATTAGAGAGTATTCGACAATGTTTTTCAAGGTCAGTGAAAATTTGACATGATTTGGTGGATAATATTATATTATACTGTTTAGGGCATATTATTATTATAAATTTGAAACAATTTAACATTATTATCAAGAAAAAGAGGAAATTCGACATTCAGGGTTGGATTTTATGATTTGCTTATTCTGTAGTTAATATTAACAGTAAATTAATGTAAATTCAACTATATTACCATGAAATTGTATATAATTTGAATTTATTTATTAACGCTTATGATTTGTTGCGTTTGAATTGTTATTATTGGCTTTTGATTTACAAATAATTCAACTTTATAGTTAAGGAATAGTTTAAATTAGATATTCTTTATTTTATATTGTTAATTATATGCATTTCTTTGATATTATTAGCTATAAATTAGAGAGTATTCAACAATATTTTTCAAGGTCAGTGAAAATTTGACATGATTTGGTGGATTATATTAAATTATATTGTTTTGGGGCATATTATTTTTATACATTTGGAGCAATTTAACATTATTATCAAGAAAAAGAGGCAATTGGACCTTCTGTGTTGGATTTCATGATTTGCTTATTCTGTAGTTAATATTAACAGTAAATTAATATAAATTCAACTTTACTATCAAGGAATTGTCTATACTTTGAATTTATTTATTAACTCTTTTGATTTATTATTTTCAGTTGTTAATATTAGTTTTAGATTTTAAAATAATTCAACTTTCTAGTTATGAAATAGTTTAAATTGGATATTCTTTATTTCCTGTTGTTAATTATATGCATTTATTTGATATTATTAGACATAAATGCAGAGTATTCAACAATATATTTCAAGGTCATTGAAAATTTGATATGATTTTGTGGATTTTATTAAATGATCTTGTTTTGGGCATATTATTTTTATACATTTGGAGCAGTATAACATTATTATCAAGAAAATGAGGAAAATTGACATTCTTTGTTGGATTTTATGATTTGCTTATTCTGTAGTCAATATTAACAGTAAAATAATATAAATGCAACTTTACTATCAAGGAATTGTATATACTTTGAATTTACTTATTAACTCTTTTGATTTATTACATTCAGTTGTTAATATTAGCTTTAGATTTTAAAATATTTCAACTTTGTAGTTAAGAAGTAGTTTAAATTGGATATTCTTTATTTTCTTATGATAATTATATGCATATATTCTATATTATTAGCTACACATTTGATAGTTTTCAAATATATCTTTCAAGGTTATTAAGAATTTGATATGATTTAGTGGATTTTATTAAATTATATTGTTTTGGGGCATATTATTTTTATACATATGAAGCAATTTATAATTATTGTCGAGAAAAAGAGGCAATTTGACTTTCTGTGTTGGATTTTATGATTTGCTTATTCTGTAGTTAATATTAACAGTAAATTAATATAAATTCAAATTTACTATCAAGGAATTGTATATACTTTGAATTTATTTATTAACTCTTTTGATTTATTATTTTCAGTTGTTAATATTAGTTTTAGATTTTAAAATAATTCAACTTTGTAGTTAAGAAGTCGTTTAAATTGAATATTCTTTATTTCCGATTGTTAATTATATGCATTTATTTGATATTTTTAGCCACAAATTAGAGAGAATTCAACAATATATTTCAAGGTCATTGAAAATTTGACATGATTTGGTGGATTTTATTAAATTATATTGTTTTGGGGCATATTATTTTTATACATTTGAAGCAATTTAACATTATTATCAGAAAAAGAGGAAATTCGACATTCAGTGTTGGATTTTATGATTTGCTTATTCTATAGCTAATATTAAGAGTAAATTAAAATGAATTCAACTTTACTATCAAGGAAATGTATATACTTTGAATTTATTTATTAACTCTTTTGATTTATTACTTTCAGTTGTTAATACTAGTTTTAGATTTTAAAATAAATCAACTTTGTAGTTAATAAGCAGTTAAAATTGGATATTCTTTAATTCCTATTGTTAATTATATGAATTTATTTGATAGTATAAGCTATAAATTAGAGAGTATTCGACAATGTTTTTCAAGGTCAGTGAAAATTTGTAATGATTTGGTGGATAATATTATATTATACTGTTTGGGGCATATTATTTTTATACATTTGGAGCAATTTAACATTATTTTTAAGAAAAAGAGAAAATTTGACATTCTGTGTTGGATTTTATGATTTGCTTATTCTGATGTCAATATTAACAGTAAATTAATATAAATTCAACTTTACTTTGAAGTAATTGTATATACTTTGAATTTATTTATTAACTCTTTTGATTTATAACTTTCAGTTGTTAATATTAGCTCTTTATTTTAAAATAATTCAACTTTGTAGTTAAGAAATAGTTTAAATTGGATATTCATTATTTCCTATTGTTAATTATATGCATTTATATGATATTATTAGCCATAAATTAGAGAGTATTCAACAATATATTTCAAGGTCATTGAAAATTTGACATGATTTGATGGATTTTATTAAATTATATTATTTTGGGGCATATTATTTATATATATTTGGAGCAATCTATTAATATTATCAAGATAAAGAGGCAATTTGACATTCTGTGTTGGATTTTATGATTTGCTTATTCTGTTGTCAATATTAACAGTAAATCAATATAAATTCAACTTTACTATAAAGGAATTCTATATAGATTGAATTTATTTTTTAACTCTTTTGATTTATTACTTTCAGTTGTTAATATTAGCTTTAGATTTTGAAATAATTAAACTTTGTATTTAAGAAATAGTTTATATTGGATATTCTTTAATTCCTATTGTTAATTATATGTATTTATTTGATAGTATAAGCTATAAATTAGAGAGTATTCGAAAAGGTTTTTCAAGGTCAGTGAAAATTTGTAATGATTTGGTGGATTATATTAAATTATATTGTTTTGGGGCATATTATTTTTAAACATTTGGAGCAATTTAACATTATTTTTAAGAAAAAGAGAAAATTTGACATTCTGTGTTGGATTTTATGATTTGCTTATTCTGTAGTTAATATTAACAGTAAATTAATATAAATTCAACTTTACTCTGAAGGAATTGTATGTACTTTTAATTTATTTATTAACTCTATTGATTTATAACTTTCAGTTGTTAATATTAGCTCTTTATTTTAAAATAATTCAACTTTGTAGTTAAGAAATAGTTTATATTGGATATTCTTTATTTTCTATTGTTAATGATATGCATTTATTTGATATTATTAGCCACAAATTAGAGAGAATTCAACAATATATTTGAAGATCGTTGAAAATTTGAAATGATTTGGTGGATTTTATTAAATTATATTGTTTTGGGGCATATTATTTTTATACATTTGGAGCAATTTTATATTATTATCAAGAAAAAGAGGCAATTTGACATTCTGTGTTGGATTTTATGATTTGCTTATTCTGTAGTTAATATTAACAGTAAATTAATATAAATTCAACTTTACTATCAAGGAATTGTATATACTTTGAATTTATTTATTAACTCTTTTGATTTATTACTTTCAGTTGTTAATATTAGCTTTAGATTTTAAAATAATTCAACTTTGTAGTTAAGAAATAGTTTAAATTGGATATTCTTTATTTCCTATTGTTAATTATATGCATTTATTTGATAGTATTAGCTATAAATTAGAGAGTATTCGATAATGTTTTTCAAGGTCAGTGAAAATTTGACATGATTTGGTGGATTATATTAAATTATATTGTTTTGGGGCATATTATTTTTATACATTTGGAGCAATTTAACATTATTATCAAGAAAAAGAGGAAATTTGACATTCTGTGTTGGATTTTATGATTTGCTTATTCTGTAGTTAATATTAACAGTAAATTAATATAAATTCAACTTTACTATCAAGGAATTGTATATACTTTGAATTTATTTATTAACTCTTTTGATTTATTACTTTCAGTTGTTAATATTAGCTTTAGATTTTAAAATAATTCAACTTTGTAGTTAAGAAATAGTTTAAATTGGATATTCTTTATTTCCTATTGTTAATTATATGCATTTATTTGATAGTATTAGCTATAAATTAGAGAGTATTCGACAATGTTTTTCAAGGTCAGTGAAAATTTGACATGATTTGGTGGATTATATTAAATTATATTGTTTTGGGGCATATTATTTTTATACATTTGGAGCAATTTAACATTATTATCAAGAAAAAGAGAAAATTTGACATTCTGTGTTGGATTTTATGATTTGCTTATTCTGTAGTTAATATTAACAGTAAATTAATATAAATTCAACTTTACTATCAAGGAATTGTATATACTTTGAATTTATTTTTTAACTCTTATGATTTGTTGCGTTTAAATTGTTAATATTGGCTTTAGATTTACAAATAATTCAACTTTATAGTTAAGAAATAGTTTAAGTTAGATATTCTTTATTTTCTATTGTTAATTATATGCATTTATTTGATATTATTAGCTATAAATTAGAGAGTATTCAACAATATTTTTCAAGGTCAGTGAAAATTTGACATGATTTGGTGGATTATATTAAATTATATTGTTTTGGGGCATATTATTTTTATACATTTGGAGCAATTTAACATTATTATCAAGAAAATGAGAAAATTTGACATTCTGTGTTGGATTTTATGATTTGCTTATTCTGTAGTAAATATTAACAGTAAATTAATGTAAATTCAACTATATTACCATGAAATTGTATATAATTTGAATTTATTTATTAACTCTTATGATTTGTTGCGTTTAAATTGTTAATATTGGCTATTGATTTACAAATAATTCAACTTTATAGTTAAGAAATAGTTTAAATTAGATATTCTTTATTTTCTATTGTTAATTATAAGCATTTATTTGATATTATTAGCTATAAATTAGAGAGTATTCAGCAATATTTTTCAAGGTCAGTGAAAATTCGACATGATTTGGTGGATTATATTAAATTATATTGTTTGGGGCATATTATTTTTATACATTTGAAGCAATTTAACATTATTATCAAGAAAAAGAGGAAATTTGACATTCTGTGTTCGATTTTATGATTTGCTTATTCTGTAGTCAATATTAACAGTAAATTAATATAAATTCAACTTTACTATCAAGGAATTGTATATACTTTGAATTTATTTATTAACTCTCTTGATTTATTACTTTCAGTTGTTAATATTAGTTTTAGATTTTAAAATAATTCAACTTTGTAGTTAAGAAATAGTTTCAATTAGATATTCTTTATTTTCTATTGTTAATTATATGCATTTATTTGATATTATTAGCTATAAATTAGTGAGTATTCAACAATATTTTTCAAGGTCAGTGAAAATTTGAATGATTTGGTGGATTATATTAAATTATATTGTTTGGGGCATATTATTTTTATACATTTGGAGCAATTTATCATTATTATCAAAAACAAGAGGCAATTTGACATTCTGTGTAGGATTTTATGATTTGCTTATTCTGTAGTTAATATTAACAGTAAATTAATATAAATTCAACTTTACTATCAAGGAATTGTATATACTTTGAATTTATTTATTAACTCTTTTGATTTATTACTTTCAGTTGTTAATATTAGCTTTAGATTTTAAAATAATTCAACTTTGTAGTTAAGAAATAGTTTAAATTGGATATTCTTAATTTCCTATTGTTAATTATATGCATTTATTTGATAGTATTAGCTATAAATTAGAGAGTATTCGATAATGTTTTTCAAGGTCAGTGAAAATTTGACATGATTTGGTGGATTATATTAAATTATATTGTTTGGGGCATATTATTTTTATACATTTGAAACAATTTAACATTATTATCAAGAAAAAGAGGAAATTCGACATTCAGTGTTGGATTTTATGATTTGCTTATTCTATAGCTAATATTAACAGTAAATTAAAATGAATTCAACTTTACTATCAAGGAATTGTATATACTTTGAATTTATTTATTAACTCTTTTGATTTATTACTTTCAGTTGTTAATATTAGCTTTAGATTTTAAAATAATTCAACTTTGTAGTTAAGAAGTAGTTTAAATTGGATATTCTTTATTTCCTATTGTTAATTATATGCATTTATTTGATAGTATTAGCTATAAATTAGAGAGTATTCGACAATGTTTTTCAAGGTCATTGAAAATTTGACATGATTTGGTGGATAATATTAAATTATACTGTTTGGGGCATATTATTTTTATACATTTGGAGCAATTTATCATTATTATCAAGAAAAAGAGGAAATTTGACATTCTGTGTTGGATTTTATGATTTGCTTATTCTGTAGTTAATATTAACAGTAAATTAATATAAATTCAACTTTACTATCAAGGAATTGTATATACTTTGAATTTATTTATTAACTCTTTGATTTATTACTTTAATTGTTAATATTAGCTTTAGATTTTAAAATAATTCAACTTTGTAGTTAAGAACTAGTTTAAATTGGATATTCTTTATTTCCTATTGTTAATTATATGCATTTATTTGATAGTATTAGCTATAAATTAGAGAGTATTCGACAATGTTTTTCAAGGTCAGTGAAAATTTGACATGATTTGGTGGATAATATTAAATTATACTGTTTAGGGCATATTATTATTATAAATTTGAAACAATTTAACATTATTATCAAGAAAAAGAGGAAATTCGACATTCAGTGTTGGATTTTATGATTTGCTTATTCTGTAGTTAATATTAACAGTAAATTAATGTAAATTCAACTATATTACCATGAAATTGTATATAATTTGAATTTATTTATTAACGCTTATGATTTGTTGCGTTTAATTGTTATTATTGGCTTTGATTTACAAATAATTCAACTTTATAGTTAAGAAATAGTTTAAATTAGATATTCTTTATTTTATATTGTTAATTATATGCATTTATTTGATATTATTAGCTATAAATTAGAGAGTATTCAACAATATTTTTCAAGGTCAGTGAAAATTTGACATGATTTGGTGGATATATTAAATTATATTGTTTTGGGGCATATTATTTTTATACATTTGGAGCAATTTAACATTATTATCAAGAAAAAGAGGAAATTTGACATTCTGTGTTGGATTTTATGATTTGCTTATTCTGTAGTTAATATTAACAGTAAATTAATATAAATTCAACTTTACTATCAAGGAATTGTATATACTTTGAATTTATTTATTAACTCTTTTGATTTATTACTTTCAGTTGTTAATATTAGTTTAGATTTTAAAATAATTCAACTTTGTAGTTAAGAAATAGTTTAAATTGGATATTCTTTATTTCCTATTGTTAATTATATGCATTTATTTGATATTATTAGACTATAAATTAGCAGAGTATTCAACAATATTTTTCAAGGTCAGTGAAAATTTGACATGATTTGGTGGATTTTATTAAATTATATTGTTTGGGGCATATTATTTTTATGCATTTAAACAGCTTAACATTATTATCAAGAACAAGAGGCAATTTGACATTCTGTGTTCGATTTTATGATTTGCTTATTATGTAGTTAATATTAACAGTAAATTAATATAAATTCAACTTTACTATCAAGGAATTGTATATACTTTGAATTTATTTATTATCTCTTTTGATTTATTACTTTCAGTTGTTGATATTAGCTTTAGATTTTAAAATAATTCAACTTTGTAGTTAAGAAATAGTTTAAATTGGATATTCTTTATTTCCTATTGTTAATTATATGCATTTATTTGATAGTATTAGCTATAAATTAGAGAGTATTCAACAATATTTTTAAAGGTCAGTGAAAATTTGACATGATTTGGTGGATTTTATTAAATTATATTGTTTGGGGCATATTATTTTTATACATTTGAAGCAATTTAACATTATTATCAAGAAAAGAGGAAATTTGACATTCTGTGTTGGATTTTATGATTTGCTTATTCTGTAGTAATATTACAGTAAATTAATATAAATTCAACTTTACTATCAAGGAATTGTATATACTTTGAATTTATTTATTAACTCTTTTGATTTATTACTTTCAGTTGTTAATATTAGCTTTAGATTTAAAATAATTCAACTTTGTAGTTAAGAAATAGTTTAAATTAGATATTCTTTATTTCCTATTGTTAATTATATGCATTTATTTGATATTATTAGCTATAAATTAGAGAGTATTCAACAATATTTTTCAAGGTCAGTGAAAATTTGACATGATTTGGTGGATTATATTAAATTATATTGTTTGGGGCATATTATTTTTATACATTTGAGCAATTTAACATTATTATCAAGAAAAAGAGGAAATTTGACATTCAGTGTGGATTTTATGATTTGCTTATTCTGTAGTTAATATTAAAAGTAAATTAATATAAATTCAACTTTACTATCAAGGAATTGTATATACTTTGAATTTATTTATTAACTCTTTTGATTTATTACTTTCAGTTGTTAATATTAGCTTTAGATTTTAAAATAATTCAACTTTGTAGTTAAGAAATAGTTTAAATTGGATATTCTTAATTTCCTATTGTTAATTATATGCATTTATTTGATAGTATTAGCTATAAATTAGAGAGTATTCGACAATGTTTTTCAAGGTCAGTAAAATTTGACATGATTTGGTGGATTATATTAAATTATATGTTTGGGCATATTATTTTTATACATTGGAAGCAATTTAACATTATCATCAAGAAAAAGAGGAAATTTGACATTCAGTGTTGGATTTTATGATTTGCTTATTCTATAGCTAATATTAAAAGTAAATTAAATGAATTCAACTTTACTATCAAGGAATGTATATACTTTGAATTTATTAATTAACTCTTTTGATTTATTACTTCAGTTGTTAATATAGCTTTAGATTTTAAAATAATTCAACTTTTGTAGTTAAGAAGTAGTTAAATGGATATTCTTTATTTCCTATTGTTAATTATATGCATTATTTGATAGTATTAGCTATAAATTAGAGAGTATTCGACAATGTTTTTCAAGGTCATAGAAAATTTGACATGATTTGGTGGATAATATTAAATTATACTGTTTGGGGCATATTATTTTTATACATTTGGAGCAATTTATCATTATTATCAAGAAAAAGAGGAAATTTGACATTCTGTGTTGGATTTTATGATTTGCTTATTCTGTAGTTAATATTAACAGCAAATTAATGTAAATTCAACTATATTACCTAGAAATTGTATATAATTTGAATTTATTTATTAACTCATATGATTTGTTGCGTTTAAATTTTTAATATTGACTTTAGATTTTAAAATAATTCAACTTTGTAGTTAAGAACTAGTTTAAATTGGATATTCTTTATTTCCTATTGTTAATTATATGCATTTGTTTGATAGTATTAGCTATAAATTAGAGAGTATTCGACAATGTTTTTCAAGGTCAGTGAAAATTTGACATGATTTGGTGGATAATATTATATTATACTGTTTAGGGCATATTATTATTATAAATTTGAAACAATTTAACATTATTATCAAGAAAAAGAGGAAATTCGACATTCAGGGTTGGATTTTATGATTTGCTTATTCTGTAGTTAATATTAACAGTAAATTAATGTAAATTCAACTATATTACCATGAAATTGTATATAATTTGAATTTATTTATTAACGCTTATGATTTGTTGCGTTTGAATTGTTATTATTGGCTTTTGATTTACAAATAATTCAACTTTATAGTTAAGGAATAGTTTAAATTAGATATTCTTTATTTTATATTGTTATT
>JACCHZ010000097.1:0-16201 GCA_018907045.1 Wiebesia pumilae
ACTGTTAATGATTTTTTAATTTTCAGTTGTTAATATTAGATTTAGATTTTAAAATAATTCAACTTTATAGTTAAGAAATTGTGTAAATTTGATGTTCTTTGTTTTCTTATGTGAATTCTATGTATTTATATGATATTATTAGCTAAACATTTAAGACTATTCAACAATATTTTTCAAGATTAGTGAAAATTTGACATGATTTACAGGATTTTATTAAATTATCTTGTTTTAGGTCATATTTTATTATACATATGGAGCAATTTAACATTAGTATCAAGAAAAAGATGCAATTGGACATTCTGTGTTGGATTTTATGATTTGCTTTTTATGTAGTTAATATTAACAGTAATTTAATATAAAATCAACCTTATTATCATGTAATTGTATATTATTTGAATTTATTTCTTAACTTTTATGATTTTTTAATTTTCACTTGTTAATATTAGTTTACATTTTAAAATAATTCAACTTTATAGTTAAGAAATAGTGTAAATTTGATATTCTTTGTTTTCTTATGTGAATTCTATGCATTTATATGATATTATTAGAAGAACATATAAGACTATACAACAATCTTTTTCAAGATTAGTGAAAATTTGACATGATTTAGTGGATTTTATTAAATTATCTTGTCTTAGGACATATTATTATTATACATTTGAGCAATTTAACATTAGTATCAAGAAAAAGATGCAATTGGACATTCTGTGCTGGATTTTATGATTTGCTTTTTCTCTAGTAAATATTAACAGTAAGTTAATATAAATTCAGCTTTATTATCATGTAATTGTATATAATAAGAATTTATTTGTTAACTTTTATGATTGTATAATTTTCAGTTATTAATATTAGCTTTACATATTAAAATAATTCAACTTTATAGTTAAGAAAGAGTGTAAATTTGATATTCTTTGTTTTCTTATGTGAATTCTATGTATTTATATGATATTATTAGCTAAACATTTAAGACTATTCAACAATATTTTTTAAGATTAATGAAAATTTGACCATTGATTTAGTTGAGTTTATTAAATATCTTGTTTTATTGAAAACTTATTTATATACATTTGAAGCAATTTGACTTTAGTATCAAGAAAAGAGGCAACTTTGACATTTCTGTGTTGGATTTATTGATTTGTCTTCTTTATGTAGTTAATATTATCAGTAATGTAATAAAATTTCAACTTTATATCAAGTCAAGTAAGGTATATTAATTTTAATTATTTTACTAACTTTTATGATTTATAATTTTCAGTTGTTAATATTAGCTATAGATTTAAGGATATAATCAACTTTATAGTTTAGAAATAGTGTAAGTTTGATATTCTTTATTTTTTACTTGTGAATTATATGAATTTTTTTGTCTTTATTTGCAATACATTTGACAATATACAATAAATAGTTTTCTAGGTCTGTGTAAATACTAATTGATTTGCTTATTTCATTAAATTATATGTTTTAGGGCATATTATTATATATATTAGGAGCTATTTGACGTTAGTATCTAGAAAAAGAGGCAATTTAGACATTCTGTGTTGGATTTATGATTTGCTTTTGTCCAGTTAATATTACAAGTAAATTAATATAAATTCAACTTTATTATCAAGTAATTGTATATCATTTGAATTTATTTATTGACTTTTATGATTTTTTTAATTTTCAGTGTTAATATTAGCTTTACATTTTACAATAAATCAACTGTACAGTTAAGAAATAGTGTATGTTTGATATTCATTATTTTTCTTATGTGAATTATATGACTTTTTTTGTTTTTATTAGCTATACATTTGACAGTATTCAATAATATTTTTCAAGGTCAGTGTAAATTCGACTTGATTTGCTTGATTTTATTAAATTATATTGTTTTTGGTCATACTAATATTCTACATTTGAAGCTATTTTACATTATTATCAAGAAATAGAGGCAGTTTGACATTCTGTGTTGGATTTCGTGATATGCTTTGTCTCTAGTTAATATTAACAGTAAATTAATATAAATTCAACTTTATTATCAAGTAATTGTATATAATTTGAATTTATTTACTAATTTTTATGATTTTTAAATTTTCACTTGTTAATATTAGATTTACATTTTAAAATAATTCAAATTTATAGTTAAGAAATAGTGTAAATTTGATGTTCTTTGTTTTTTTATGTGAATTCTATGTATTTATATGATATTATTAGATGAACATATCAGACTATACAACAATATCTTTCAAGATTAGTGAAGATTTGACATGATTTAGTGGATTTTATTAAATTATCTTGTTTTAGGACATATTATTACTATACATTTGAAGCAATTTGACATTAGTATCAAGAAAAAGAAGCAATTTGACATTCTGTGCTGGATTTTATCATTTGCTTTTTCTCTATTTAATATTAAAAGTAAATTATATAAATTCAACTTTATTATCAAGTAATTGTATAAAATTTGAATTTATATATTAACTTTTATGATCTTTCATATTCAATTGTTAATATTAGATTTACATTTTAAAATAATTCAACTTTATAGTTAAGAAATAGTGTAGCTTTTATATTCTTTGTTTTCTTATGTGAATTTTATGCATTTATATGATATTATTAGCTAACAATTAAGACTATTCAACAATATTTTACAAGATTAGTGAAAATTTGACATGATTTAGTGGATTTTATTAAATTATCTTGTTTTAGGACATATTATTACTATACATTTGAAGCAATTTGACATTAGTATCAAGAAAAAGAAGCAATTTGACATTCTGTGCTGGATTAATGATTTGCTTTTTCTCTATTTAATATTAACAGTAAATTAATATAAATTCAACTTTATTATCAAGTAATTATATATAATTTGAATTTATTTATTAACTTTTATGATTTATTAATTTTCAGTTGTTAATATTAGCTATAGATTTAAGGATAATTCAACTTTATAGTTAAGAAATAGTGTAAGTTTGATATTCTTTATTTTTTTATGTGAATTATATGAATTTTTTTGTCTTTATTTGCAATACATTTGACAATATTCAGTAATATTTTTCTAGGTCTGTGTAAATACTACTTGATTTGCTTTTATTTCATTAAATTATATTGTTTTAGGGCATATTATTATTATATATTAGGAGCTATTTGACGTTAGTATCTAGAAAAAGAGGCTATTAGACTATTCGTGTTGGATTTTATGATTTGCTTTTTCTCTATTTAATATTAAAAGTAAATTAATATAAATTCAACTTTATTATCAAGTAATTGTATAAAATTTGAATTTATTTATTAACTTTTATGGTCTTTTCATATTCATTCGTTAATATTAGATTTACATTTTAAAAAATTCACTTTATAGTTAAGAAATAGTGTAAATTTGATATTCTTTGTTTTCTTATGAGAATTCTATGCATGTATATAATATTATTAGATGAACATATCAGACTATACAACAATATTTTTCAAGATTAGTGAAGATTTTACATGATTTAGTGGACTTTATTAAATTATCTTGTTTTAGGACATATTATTACTGTACATTTGAAGCAATTTGACATTAGTATCAAGAAAAAGAGGCTATTAGACTATTCGTGTTGGATTTTATGATTTGCTTTTTCTGTAATTAATATTAACAATAAATTAATATAAATTCAACTTTATTATCAAGTAATTGTATAAAATTTGGATTTATTTATTAACTTTTATGATCTTTTCATATTCAATCGTTAATATTAGAATTACATTTTAAAAGAATTCAACTTTATAGTTAAGAAATAGTGTAAATTTGATATTCTTTGTTTTCTTATGAGAATTCTATGCACTTATATGATATTATTAGATGAACATATCAGACTATACAACAATATTTTTCATGATTAGTGAAAATTTGACATGATTTAGTGCATTTTATAAAATTATCTTGTTTTAGGACATATTATTACTATACATTTGAAGCAATTTGACATTAGTATCAGAAAAAGATGCAATTGGACATTCTGTGCTTGATTTTATGATTTTCATTTTCTCTAGTTAATATTAACAGTAAATTAATATAAATTCAAATTTATTATCAAGTAATTGTATATAATTTGAACTTATTTATTAACTTTATGATTTTTTCATTTTAACTTGTTAATATTAGCTTTACATTTTAAAATAATTCAACTTTATAGTTAAGAAATTGTGTAAATTTGATGTTCTTTGTTTTCTTATGTGAATTCTATGTATTTATATGATATTATTAGCTAAACATTTAAGACTATTCAACAATATTTTTCAAGATTAGTGAAAATTTGACATGATTTACAGGATTTTATTAAATTATCTTGTTATAGGACATATTATTATTATACAATGTAACAATTAGACATTATTATCAAGAAAAAGAGGCAATTTGACATTCTGTGTTGGATTTTATGATTTGCATTTTCTGTAGTTAATATTAACAGTAAATTAATATAAATTCAATTTTTTTATCAAGTAATTGTATATAATTTGAATTTATTTATTAACTTTGATGATCTTTCCATATTCAATTGTTAATATTAGATATATATTTTAAAATAATTCAAATTTATAGTTAAGAAATAGTGTAAATTTGATATTCTTTGTTTTCTTATGAGAATTCTATGCACTTATATGATATTATTAGATGAACATATCAGACTATAAAACAATATTTTTCAAGATTAGTGTAAATTCGACTTGATTTGCTTGATTTTATTAAATTATATTGTTTTTGGTCATACTAATATTTTACATTTGAAGCTATTTTACATTATTATCAAGAAATAGAGGCAGTTTGACATTCTGTGTTGGATTTCATGATATGCTTTGTCTCTAGTTAATATTAACAGTAAATTAATATAAATTCAACTTTATTATCAAGTACTTGTATATAATTTGAATTTATTTACTAACCTTTATGATTTTTTAATTTTCACTTGTTAATATTAGATTTACATTTTAAAATAATTCAACTTTATAGTTAAGAAATAGTGTAAATTTGATATTCTTTGTTTTCTTATGTGAATTCTATGCATATATATGATATTATTAGCTAAACATTTAAGACTATTCAACACTATTTTTCAAGATTAGTGAAAATTTGACATGATTTACAGGATTTTATTAAATTATCTTGTTTTAGGACATATTATTATTATACATTTGGAGCAATTTAACATTAGTATCAAGAAAAAGATGCAATTTGATATTCTGTGTTGGATTTTATGATTTGCTTTTTATGTAGTTAATATTAACAGTAATTTAATAAAAATACAACTATATTATTAAGTAATTGTATATAATTTGAATTTATTTACTAACTTTTATGATTTTTTAATTTTCAGTTGTTAATATTAGATTTACATTTTAAAATAATTCAACTTTATAGTTAAGAAATAGTGTAAATTTGATATTCTTTGTTTTCTTATGTGAGTTCTATGCATTTATATGATATTATTAGATGAACATATCAGACTATACAACAATATCTTTCAAGATTAGTGAAGATTTGACATGATTTAGTGGATTTTATTAAATTATCTTGTTTTAGGACATATTATTACTATACATTTGAAGCAATTTGACATTAGTATCAAGAAAAAGAAGCAATTTGACATTCTGTGCTGGATTTTATGATTTGCTTTTTCTCTATTTAATATTAAAAGTAAATTAATATAAATTCAACTTTATTATCAAGTAATTGTATAAAATTTGAATTTATTTATTAACTTTTATGATCTTTTCATATTCAATTGTTAATATTAGATTTACATTTTAAAATAATTCAACTTTATAGTTAAGAAATAGTGTAGGTTTTATATTCTTTGTTTTCTTATGTGAATTCTATGCATTTATATGATATTATTAGCTAAACAATTAAGACTATTCAACAATATTTTTCAAGATTAGTGAAAATTTGACATGATTTATTGGATTTTATTAAATTATCTTGTTTTAGAACATATTATTACTATACATTTGAAGCAATTTGACATTAGTATCAAGAAAAAGAAGCAATTTGACATTCTGTGCTGGATTTTATGATTTGCTTTTTCTCTATTTAATATTAACAGTAAATTAATATAAATTCAACTTTATTATCAAGTAATTGTATATAATTAGAATTTATTTATTAACTTTTATGATCTTTTCATATTCAATTGTTAATATTAGTTTACATTTTAAAATAATTCAACTTTATAGTTAAGAAAGAGTGTAAATTTGATATTCTTTGTTTTCTTATGTGAATTCTATGCATTTATATGATATTATTAGATGAACATATCAGACTATACAACAATATTTTTTAAGATTAATGAAAATTTGACATGATTTAGTTGAGTTTATTAAATTATCTTGTTTTATGAAACATTATTATTATACATTTGAAGCAATTTGACTTTAGTATCAAGAAAAAGAGGCAATTTGACATTCTGTGTTGGATTTTATGATTTGCTTTTTATGTAGTTAATATTATCAGTAATTTAATAAAAATTCAACTTTATTATCAAGTAATTGTATATAATTTGAATTTATTTACTAACTTTTATGATTTATTAATTTTCAGTTGTTAATATTAGCTATAGATTTAAGGATAATTCAACTTTATAGTTAAGAAATAGTGTAAGTTTGATATTCTTTATTTTTTTATGTGAATTATATGAATTTTTTTGTCTTTATTTGCAATACATTTGACAATATTCAGTAATATTTTTCTAGGTCCGTGTAAATACTACTTGATTTGCTTTATTTCATTAAATTATATTGTTTTAGGGCATATTATTATTATATATTAGGAGCTATTTGACGTTAGTATCTAGAAAAAGAGGCTATTAGACTATTCGTGTTGGATTTTATGATTTGCTTTTTCTCTATTTAATATTAAAAGTAAATTAATATAAATTCAACTTTATTATCAAGTAATTGTATAAAATTTGAATTTATTTATTAACTTTTATGGTCTTTTCATATTCAATCGTTAATATTAGATTTACATTTTAAAAAATTCAACTTTATAGTTAAGAAATAGTGTAAATTTGATATTCTTTGTTTTCTTATGAGAATTCTATGCATGTATATAATATTATTAGATGAACATATCAGACTATACAACAATATTTTTCAAGATTAGTGAAGATTTTACATGATTTAGTGGACTTTATTAAATTATCTTGTTTTAGGACATATTATTACTATACATTTGAAGCAATTTGACATTAGTATCAAGAAAAAGAGGCTATTAGACTATTCGTGTTGGATTTTATGATTTGCTTTTTCTGTAATTAATATTAACAATAAATTAATATAAATTCAACTTTATTATCAAGTAATTGTATATAATTTTAATTTATTTACTAACTTTTATGATATTTTAATTTTCACTTGTTAATATTAGTTTTACATTTTAAAATAATTCAACTTTATAGTTAAGAAATTGTATAAATTTGATGTTCTTTGTTTTCTTATGTGAACTCTATGTATTTATATGATATTATTAGCTAAACATTTAAGACTACTCAACAGTATTTTTCAGGATTAGTGAAAATTTGACATGATTTACAGGATTTTATTAAATTATCTTGTTTTAGGATATATTATTATTATACATTTCCAGCAATTTAACATTAGTATCAAGAAAAAGAGGCAATTTGACATTCTGTGTTGGATTTTATGATTTGCTTTTTCTCTAGTTAATATTAATAGTAAATTAATATAAATTCAACTTTATTATCAAGTAATTGTATAAAATTTATATTTATTTATTAACTTTTATGATTGTTAATTTTCTGTTGTTAATATTATCTTTACATATTAAAATAAATTTACTTTATAGTTAAGAAATAGTGTAAATTTGATATTATTTGTTTTCTTATGTGAATTCTATGCATTTATATGATATTATTAGCTACACATTTGACAATATTCAACAATATTTCTCAAGCTCAGTGTAAATTCGACTTGATTTACTTGATTTTATTTAATTATCTTGTTTTAGGACATATTATTATTAAACATATGGAGCAATTTAACATTAGTATCCAGAAAAAGATGCAATTCGACATTCTGTGCTGGATTTTATGATTTGCTTTTTCTGTTGTTAATATTAACACTAAAATAATATAAATTCAACCTTATTATCATGTAATTGCATATAATTTGAATTTATTTATTAACTTTTATGATTTTTTAATTTTTAGTTGTTAATATTAGCTTTACATTTAAGGATAATTCAACTTTATAGTTAAGAAATAGTGTAGTTTGATATTCTTTATTTTCTTATGTGAATTATATGAATTTTTTTGTTTTATTAGCTATACATTTGACAGTATTCAATGATATGTTTCTAGGTCTGTGTAAATACGACTTGATTTGCTTGATTTCATTAAATTATATTGTTTTAGGACATATTAATATTATACATTAGGAGCAATTTGACATTAGAATCAAGAAAAAGAGGCAATTTGACATTCTGTGTTGGATTTTATGATTTGCTTTTTCTCTATTTAATATTAACAGTAAATTAATATAAATTCAACTTTATTATCAAGTAATTGTAAATAAATTGAATTTATTTATTACCTATTATGATTTTTTCATATTCAATTGTTAATATTAGATTTACATTTTAAAATAATTCAACTTTATAGTTAAGAAATAATGTAAGTTTGATATTCTTTATTTTCTTATGTGAATTATATGAATTTTTTTGTCTTTATTTGCAATACATTTCACAATATTCAATAATATTTTTCTAGGTCTGTTTAAATAACTACTTGATTTGCTTGATTTCATTAAATTATATTGTTTTAGGGCATATTATTATTATACAATAGGAGCTACTTGACGTTAGTATCAAGAAAAAGATGCAGTTTGACATTCTGTGTTGGATTTTATGATTTGCTTTTTATGTAGTTAATATTAACATTAATTTAATAAAAATTCAACTTTATTATCAAGTAATTGTATATCATTTGAATTTATTTATTGACTTTTATGATTTTTTAATTTTCAGTTGTTAATATTAGCTTTATATTTTACAATAAATCAAGTGTACAGTTAAGAAATAGTGTAAGTTTGATATTCTTTATTTTTTTATGTGAATTATATGAATTTTTTTGTTTTTATTAGCTATACATTTGACAGTATTCAATAATATTTTTCAAGGTCAGTGTAAATTCGACTTGATTTGCTTGATTTTATTAAATTATATTGTTTTTGGTCATACTAATATTTTACATTTGAAGCTATTTTACATTATTATCAAGAAATAGAGGCAGTTTGACATTCTGTGTTGGATTTCATGATATGCTTTGTCTCTAGTTAATATTAACAGTAAATTAATATAAATTCAACTTTATTATCAAGTACTTGTATATAATTTGAATTTATTTACTAACCTTTATGATTTTTTAATTTTCACTTGTTAATATTAGATTTACATTTTAAAATAATTCAAATTTATAGTTAAGAAATAGTGTAAATTTGATATTCTTTGTTTTCTTATGTGAATTCTGTGCATTTATATGATATTATTAGCTATACATTTGAGACTATTCAGAAATATTTTTCAAGATTATTGAAAATTTGACATGATTTAGTGGATTTTATTGAATTATCATTTTTTAGGACATATTATTATTATATATTTGGAGCAATTAAACATTATTATCAAGAAAAAGTGGCAATTTGACATTCTGTTTTGGATTTTATGATTTGCTTTTTCACTAGTTAATATTAACAGTAATATAATAAAAATTCAACTTTATTATCAAGTAATTGTATATAATTTGAATTTATTTACTAATTTTTATGATTTTTTAATTTTCAGTTGTTAATATTAGATTTACATTTTAAAATAATTCAACTTTATAGTTAAGAAATTGTGTAAATTTGATGTTCTTTGTTTTCTTATGTGAATTCTATGTATTTATATGATATTATTAGCTAAACATTTAAGACTATTCAACAATATTTTTCAAGATTAGTGAAAATTTGACATGATTTACAGGATTTTATTAAATTATCTTGTTTTAGGAAATATTATTATTATACATTTGGAGCAATTTAACATTAGTATCAAGAAAAAGATGCAATTTGATATTCTGTGTTGGATTTTATGATTTGCTTTTTAAGTAGTTAATATTAACAGTAATTTAATATAAAATCAACCTTATTATCATGTAATTGTATATTATTTGAATTTATTTCTTAACTTTTATGATTTTTTAATTTTCACTTGTTAATATTAGTTTACATTTTAAAATAATTCAACTTTATAGTTAAGAAATAGTGTAAATTTGATATTCTTTGTTTTCTTATGTGAATTCTATGCATTTATATGATATTATTAGAAGAACATATCAGACTATACAACAATCTTTTTCAAGATTAGTGAAAATTTGACATGATTTAGTGGATTTTATTAAATTATCTTGTCTTAGGACATATTATTATTATACATTTGAGCAATTTAACATTAGTATCAAGAAAAAGATGCAATTGGACATTCTGTGCTGGATTTTATGATTTGCTTTTACTCTAGCAAATATTAACAGTAAGTTATTATAAATTCAACCTTATTATCATGTAATTGTATATTATTTGATTTTATTTATTAACTTTTATGATTTTATAATTTTCAGTTATTAATATTAGCTTTACATATTAAAATAATTCAACTTTATAGTTAAGAAAGAGTGTAAATTTGATATTCTTTGTTTTCTTATGTGAATTCTATGCATTTATATGATATTATTAGATGAACATATCAGACTATACAACAATCTTTTTCAAGATTAGCGAAAATTTGACATGATTTAGTGGATCTTATTAAATTATCTTGTTTTAGGACATATTATTATTATACATTTGGAGCAATTTAACATTAGTATCAAGAAAAAGGTGCAATTGGACATTCTGTGCTGGATTTTATGATTTGCTTTTTCTCTATTTAATATTAACAGTAAATTAATATAAATTCAACTTTATTATCATGTAATTGTATATAATTTGAATTTATTTATAACTTTTATATTTTTAATTTTCCGTTGTTAATATTAGCTTTTAAATTTTAAAATACTTCAAGTTTATAGTTAAGATATAGTGTAAATTTGATATTCTTTGTTTTCTTATGTGAATTCTATGCATTTATATATTATTAGTTATACATTTGACAGTATTTAACAATATTTCTCAAGGTCAGCGTAAATTCGACTAGATTTACTTGATTTTATAAGTTATAGTGTTCTAGGGCATATTAATATTGTACATAGGAGCAACTTGACATTAGTATCAAGAAGAAGAGGCAAATTAGACATTCTGTGTTGGATTTTATGATTTGCTTTTTGTCCAGTAATATTAAAGTAAATTAATATAAATTCAACTTTATTATCAAGTAATTGTATATCATTGAATTTATTTATTGACTTTTATGATTTTTTAATTTTCAGTTGTTAATATTAGCTTTATATTTTACAATAATCAACTGTACAGTTAAGAAATAGTGTAAGTTTGATATTCTTTATTTTTTATGTGAATTATATGAATTTTTTTGTTTTTATAGCTATACATTTGACAGTATTCAATAATATTTTCAAGGTCAGTGTAAATTCGACTTGATTTGCTTGATTTTATTAAATTATATTGTTTTTGGTCATACTAATATTTTACATTTGAAGCTATTTACATTATTATCAAAAATAGAGGCAGTTGACATTCTGTGTTGGATTTCATGATATGCTTTGTCTCTAGTTAATATTAACAGTAAATTAATATAAATTCAACTTTATTATCAAGTACTTGTATATAATTTGAATTTATTTACTAACCTTTATGATTTTTTTAATTTTCACTTGTTAATATTAGATTACATTTTAAAATAATTCAAATTTATAGTTAAGAAATAGTGTAAATTTGATATTCTTTGTTTTCTTATGTGAATTCTGTGCATTTATATGATATTATTAGCTATACATTTGAGACTATTCAGAAATATTTTTCAAGATTAGTGAAATTCGACTTGATTTACTTGAAATTTATAAATTATCTGTTTTAGGACATATTATTATTATATATTTTGAGCAATTTAACATTATTATCAAGAAAAAGAGGCAATTTCACATTCTGCGTTGAATTTTATGATTTGCTTTTATGTAGTTAATATTAACAGTAATTTAATAAAATTCAAATTTATTATCAAGTGATTGTATATAATTTGAATTTATTTACTAACTTTTAGATTTTTAATTTTCAGTTGTTAATATTAGCTTTAGATTTAAGGATAATTCAACTTTATAGTTAAGATATTGTGTAAGTTGATATTCTTTGTTTTCTTATGTGAATTCTATTCATTTATATGATATTATTAACTACACATTTGACAGTATTCAACAATATTTCTCAAGCTCAGTGTAAATTTGACTTGATTTACTTGATTTTATTAAATTATCTTGTTTTAGGACATATTATTATTATACATTTGAGCAATTTAACATTAGTATCAAGAAAAAGATGCAATTTGACATTCTGTGCTGGATTTTATGATTTGCTTTTTCTCTATTTAATATTAACAGTAAATTAATATAAATTCAACTTTATTATCAAGTAATTGTATATAATTTGAATTTATTTATTAACTTTTATGATTTTTCATTTTCAAGTGTTAATATTAGATTTACATTTTAAATAATTCAACTTTATAGTTAAGAAATAGTGTAAATTGATATTCTTTGTTTTCTTATGTGAATTCTATGCATTTATATGATATTATTAGCTAAACATTAAGACTATTCAACAATATTTTTCAAGATTAGTGAAAATTTGACATGATTTACGTGGATTTTATTAAATTATCTTGTTTTAGGACATATTATTACTATACATTTGAAGCAATTTAACATTAGTATCAAGAAAAAGATGCAATTTGACATTCTGTGCTGGATTTTATGATTTGCTTTTTCTCTAGTTAATATTAACAGTAAATTAATATAAATTCAACTTATTATCAAGTAATTGTATATAATTTGATTTATTTATTAACTTTTATGATCTTTTATATTTCAGTTGTTAATATTAGCATTTACATTTAAAAGAATTCAACTTTATAGTTAAGAAAGAGTGTAAATTTGATATTCTTTGTTTTCTTATGTGAATTCTATGCATTTATATGATATTATTAGATGAACATATCAGACTATACAACAATCTTTTTCAAGATTAGCGAAATTTGACATGATTTAGTGGATCTTATTAAATTATCTTGTTTTAGGATATATTATTATTATACATTTGGAGCAATTTAACATTAGTATCAAGAAAAAGATGCAATTGGACATTCTGTGCTGGATTTTATGATTTGCTTTTTCTCTATTTAATATTAACAGTAAATTAATATAAATTCAACTTTATTATCATGTAATTGTATATAATTTGAATTTATTTATTAACTTTTATTATTTTTTAATTTTCCGTTGTTAATATTAGCTTTAAATTTTAAAATACTTCAAGTTTATAGTTAAGATATAGTGTAAATTTGATATTCTTTGTTTTCTTATGTGAAATCTATGCATTTATATGATATTATTAGCTACACATTTGACAGTATTTAACAATATTTCTCAAGGTCAGTGTAAATTCGACTTGATTTAGTGGATTTTATTAAATTATCTTGTTTTAGAACATTATATTATTATACATTTGTAGCAATTTAACTTTATAATCAAGACAAAGAGGCAATTTGACATACTGTGTTGGATTTTATGATTTGCTTTTCATGTATTTAATATTAACATTAATTTAATAAAAATTCAACTTTATTATCAAGTAATTGTATATCATTTGAATTTATTTATTAACTTTTATGATTTTTTTAATTTTCAGTTGTTAATATTAGCTTTATATTTTAAAATAAATCAACTTTACTAGTTAAGAAATAGTGTAAGTTGATATTCTTTAGTTTTCTTATGTGAATTATATGAATTTTATTGTTTTATTAGCTATACATTTGACAGTATTCAATAATATTTTTCAAGGTCAGTGTAAATTCGACTTGATTTGCTTGATTTTATTAAATTATATTGTTTTGGTCATACTAATATTTACATTTGAAGCTATTTTACATTATTATCAAGAAATAGAGGCCAGTTTGACATTCTGTGTTGGATTTCATGATATGCTTTGTCTCTAGTTAATATTAACAGTAAATTAATATAAATTCAACTTTATTATCAAGTACTTGTATATAATTTGAATTTATTTACTAACCTTTATGATTTTTTAATTTTCACTTGTTAATATTAGATTTACATTTTAAAATAATTCAAATTTATAGTTAAGAAATAGTGTAAATTTGATATTCTTTGTTTTCTTATGTGAATTCTGTGCATTTATATGATATTATTAGCTATACATTTGAGACTATTCAGAAATATTTTTCAAGATTATGAAAATTTGACATGATTTAGTGGATTTTATTGAATTATCATTTTTTAGGACATATTATTATTATATATTTGGAGCAATTAAACATTATTATCAAGAAAAAGTGGCAATTTGACATTCTTTTTTGGATTTTATGATCTGCTTTTTCACTAGTTAATATTAACATTAATATAATAAAAATTCAACTTTATTATCAAGTAATTGTTTATAATTTGAATTTATTTACTAATTTTTATGATTTTTTAATTTTCAGTTGTTAATATTAGATTTACATTTTAAAATAATTCAACTTTATAGTTAAGAAATTGTGTAAATTTGATGTTCTTTGTTTTCTTATGTGAATTCTATGTATTTATATGATATTATTAGCTAAACATTTAAGACTATTCAATAATATTTTTCAAGATTAGTGAAAATTTGACATGATTTACAGGATTTTATTAAATTATCTTGTTTTAGGACATATTATTATTATACATTTGGAGCAATTTAACATTAGTATCAAGAAAAAGATGCAATTTGATATTCTGTGTTGGATTTTATGATTTGCTTTTTATGTAGTTAATATTAACAGTAATTTAATAAAAATTCAACTATATTATTAAGTAATTGTATATAATTTGAATTTATTTACTAACTTTTATGATTTTTTAATTTTCACTTGTTAATATTAGATTTACATTTTAAAATAATTCAAATTTATATTTAATAAATAGTGTAAATTTGATATTCTTTGTTTTCTTATGTGAATTCTATGCATTTATATATTATCATCTATACATTTGACAGTATTTAACAATATTTCTCAAGGTCAGTGTAAATTCGACTTGATTTAGTGGATTTTATTAAATTATCTTGTTTTAGAACATTATATTATTATACATTTGTAGCAATTTAACTTTATAATCAAGACAAAGAGGCAATTTGACATACTGTGTTGGATTTTATGATTTGCTTTTCATGTATTTAATATTAACATTAATTTAATAAAAATTCAACTTTATTATCAAGTAATTGTATATCATTTGAATTTATTTATTGACTTTTATGATTTTTTAATTTTCAGTTGTTAATATTAGCTTTATATTTTACAATAAATCAACTGTACAGTTAAGAAATAGTGTAAGTTTGATATTCTTTATTTTTTTATGTGAATTATATGAATTTTTTTGTTTTTATTAGCTATACATTTGACAGTATTCAATAATATTTTTCAAGGTCAGTGTAAATTCGACTTGATTTGCTTGATTTTATTAAATTATATTGTTTTTGGTCATACTAATATTTTACATTTGAAGCTATTTTACATTATTATCAAGAAATAGAGGCAGTTTGACATTCTGTGTTGGATGTCATGATATGCTTTGTCTCTAGTTAATATTAACAGTAAATTAATAGAAATTCAACTTTAGTATCAAGTACTTGTATATAATTTGAATTTATTTACTACCTTTATGATTTTTTAATTTTCACTTGTTAATATTAGATTTACATTTTAAAATAATCAAATTATAGTTAAGAAATAGTGTAAATTTGATATTCTTTGTTTTCTTATGTGAATTCTGTGCATTTATATGATATTATTAGCTATACATTTGAGACTATCAGAAATATTTTTCAAGATTATTGAAAATTTGACATGATTTAGTGGATTTTATTGAATTATCATTTTTTAGGACATATTATTATTATATATTGGAGCAATATAAACATTATTATCAAGAAAAAGTGGCAATTGACATTCTTTTGGATTTTATGATTTGCTTTTTCACTAGTTAAT
>JACCHZ010000098.1:0-15659 GCA_018907045.1 Wiebesia pumilae
TTAACTCTTTTGATTTATTACTTTCAGTTGTTAATATTAGTTTTAGATTTCAAAATAATTCAACTTTGTAGTTAAGAAGTAGTTTAAATTGGATATTCTTTATTTCCTATTGTTAATTATATGCATTTATTTGATAGTATTAGCTATAAATTAGAGAGTATTCGACAATGTTTTTCAAGGTCAGTGAAAATTTGACTTGATTTGGTGGATTTTATTTAATTATAATGTTTTGGGCATATTATTTTTACACATTTGGAGCAGTTTAACATTATTTTCGAAAAAGAGGCAATTTGACATTCTCTGTTGGATTTTATGATTTGCTTATTCTGTAGTTAATATTAACAGTAAATTAATATAAATTCAACTTTACTATCAAGGAATTGTATATACTTTGAATTTATTTATTAACTCTTTTGATTTATCACTTTTCAGTTGTTAATATTGGATTTAGATTTACAAATAATTCAACTTTATTGTTAAGAAATAGTTTAAATTAGGTATTCTTTATTTTCCGATGGTATTATATTGCATTATTTGATAGTATTAGCTATAAATTAGTGCGTATTCGACAATGTTTTTCAAGGTCAGTGGACAATTTGACATGATTTGAAGGATTATATTAAAATTATATTGTTTTTGGGGACATATTCTTTTTATACATTTGGCGCACTTTACCAGTATTAGCAAGAAAAAGAGAAAAATTTTGACCATTCTGTCTGGATTTTTATGATTTGCTTATTCTGTAGTAATATTAACAGTAAATTAATAGAAATTCAACTTTACTATCAAGGAATGTATATAATTTGAATTTATTATTAAACTCTTTCGATTTATTACTTTCAATTGTTAATATTGGCTTTAGATTTACAAATAATTCACTTTATAGTTAAGAAATAGTTTTAAATAGGATATTCTTTATTTCCTATTGTTAATTATATGCATTTATTTGATATTATTAGCTATAAATTAGAGAGTATTCAACAATATTTTTCAAGGTCAGTGAAAATTTGACATGATTTGGTGGATTATATTAAATTATATTGTTTTGGGGCATATTATTTTTATACATTTGAAGCAATTTAACATTATTATCAAGAAAAAGAGGAAATTTGACATTCAGAGTTGGATTTTATGATTTGCTTATTCTATAGCTAATATTAAGAGTAAATTAATATGAATTCAACTTTACTATCAAGGAAATGTATATACTTTGAATTTATTTATTAACTCTTTTGATTTATTACTTTCAGTTGTTAATATTAGTTTTAGATTTCAAAATAATTCAACTTTGTAGTTAAGAAATAGTTTAAATTGGATATTCTTTATTTCCTATTGTTAATTATATGCATTTATTTGATATTATTAGCTATAAATTAGAGTGTTTTCAACAATATTTTTCAAGGTCAGTGAAAATTTGACATGATTTGGTGGATTATATTAAATTATATTGTTTTGGGGCATATTATTTTTATACATTTGGAGCAGTTTAACATTATTATCAAGAAAAAGAGGAAATTTGACATTCAGAGTTGGATATTATGATTTGCTTATTCTATAGCTAATATTAAGAGTAAATTAATATGAATTCAACTTTACTATCAAGGAAATGTATATACTTTGATTTTATTTATTAACTCTTTTGATTTATTACTTTCAGTTGTTAATATTGGCTTTAGATTTACAAATAATTCAACTTTGTAGTTAAGAAGTAATTTAAATTGGATATTCTTTATTTCCTATTGTTAATTATATGCATTTATTTGATATTATTAGCTATAAATAAGAGAGTATTCAACAATATTTTTCAAGGTCAGTGAAAATTTGACATCATTTAGTGGATTATATGAAATTATATTGTTTGGCGCATATTATTTTTATACATTTGGAGCAATTTAACATTATTATCAAGAAAAAGAGGAAATTTGAGAAAATTTAACATTCTGTGTTGGATTTTATGATTTGCATATTCTGTAGTCAATATTAACAGTAAATTAATATAAATTCAACTTTACTATAAAGGAATTCTATATACATTGAAATTATTTTTAAGTCTTTTGATTTATTACTTTTCAATTGTTAATATGGATTTAGATTTACAAATAATTCAACTTTATTGTTAAGAAATAGTTTAAATTAGGTATTCTTTATTTTCTATTGTTAATTATATGCATTTATTTGATATTATTAGCTCTAAATTAGAGTGTTTTCAGCAACATTTTTCAAGGTTAGTGAAAATTTGACATGATTTGGTGGATTTTATTAAATTATATTGTTTTAGGGCATATTATTATTATACATTTGGAGCAATTTATCATTATTAACAAGAAAAAGAGGAAATTTGACATTTTGTGTTGGATTTTGTGATTTGCTTATTTTGTAGTTAATATTTACTGTAAATTTATATAAATTCAACTTTACTATCAAGGAATTGTGTATAATTTGAATTTATTTTTTAACTCTTTCGATTTATTACTTTTCAATTGTTAATATTGGCTTTAGATTTACAAATAATTCAACTTTATAGTTAAGAAATAGTTTAAATTAGGTATTCTTTATTTTCTATTGTTAATTATATGCATTTATTTGATATTATTATCTATAAATTAGAGAGTATTCAACAATATTTTTCAAGGTCAGTGAAAATTTGACATGATTTGGTGGATAATATTAAATTATATTGTTTGGGATATATTGTTTTTATACATTTGAAGCAATTTAACATTATTATCAAGAAAAAGAGGAAATTTGACATTCAGAGTTGGATTTTATGATTTGCTTATTCTATAGCTAATATTAAGAGTAAATTAATATGAATTCAACTTTACTATCAAGGAAATGTATATACTTTGAATTTATTTATTAACTCTTATGATTTGTACCGTTTAAATTGTTATTATTGGCTTTAGATTTACAAATAATTCAACTTTATAGTTAAGAAATAGTTAATTTAGATATTCTTTATTTCCTATTGTTAATTATATGTATTTATTTGATAGTATTAGCTATAAATTAGATAGTATTCGACAATGTTTTTCAAGGTCAGTGAGAATTTGACATGATTTAGTGGATTATATTAAATTATATTGTTTAGGGCATATTATTTTTATACATTTGAAGCAATTTAACATTATTATAAAGAAAAAGAGGAAATTCAACATTCAGTGTTGGATTTTATGATTTGCTTATTCTATAGCTAATATTAAGAGTAAATTAAAATGAATTCAACTTTACTATCAAGGAAATGTATATACTTTGCATTTATATATAAACTCTTTTGATTTATTACTCTCACTTGTTAATATTAGTTTTAGATTTTAAAATAATTCAACTTTGTAGTTAAGAAATAGTTTTAATTAGATATTCTTTATATTCTATTGTTAATTATATGCATTTATTTGATATTATTAGACATAAATTACAGAGTATTCAACAATGTATTTCAAGGTCATTGAAAATTTGACATGATATTGTGGATTTTATTAAATTATAATGTTTCGGGTCATATTATTTTTATACATTTGAAGCAATTTAACATTATTATCAAGAAAAAGAGGAAATTTGACATTCAGTGTTGGATTTTATGATTTGCTTATTCTGTAGTTAATATTAACAGTAAATTAATGTTAATTCAGCTATATTATCATGAAATTGTATATAATTTGAATTTATTTATTAACTCTTATGATTTGTTGCGTATAAATTGTTAATATTGACTTTAGATTTATAAATAATTCATCTTTATAGTTAAGAAATAGTTTCAATTAGATATTCTTTATATTCTATTGTTAATTATGTGCATTTATTTGATATTATTAGCTATAAATTAGTGAGTGTTCAACAATATTTTTAAAGGTCAGTGAAAATTTGACATGATTTGGTGGAATTTATTAAATTATATTGTTTTGGGGCATATTATTATTATTCATTTGGAGCAATTTACCATTATTATCAAGTAAAAGAGGGAATTTGACCTTCTGTGTTGAATTTTATGATTTGCTTATTCTGTAGTCAATATTAACAGTAAATTAATATAAATTCAACTTTACTATAAAGGAATTCTATATACATTGAATTTATTTTTTAGCTCTTTTGATTTATTACTTTTCAATTGTTAATATTGGCTTTAGATTAAGAAATAATACAACTTTATAGTTAAGAAATAGTTTAAGTTGGATATTCTTTATTTCCTATTGTTAATTATATGCATTTATTTGATAGTATTAGCTATAAATTAGAGAGTATTCGACAATGTTTTTCAAGGTCAGTGAAAATTTGACATGATTTGGTGGATTATATTAATTATTATATTGTTTTGGGGCATATGATTTATATACATTTGGAGCAATTTAAAATTATTATCAATAAAAAGAGGAAATTTGACTTTCAGTGTTGGATTTTATGATTTGCTTATTCTATAGCTAATATTAAGAGTAAATTAATATGAATTCAACTTTACTATCAAGGAAATGTATATAATTTGAATTTATTTTTTAACTCTTTCGATTTATTACTTTTCAATTGTTAATATTGGCTTTAGATTTACAAATAATTCAACTTTATAGTTAAGAAATAGTTTAAATTAGGTATTCTTTATTTTCTATTGTTAATTATATGCATTTATTTGATATTATTATCTATAAATTAGAGAGTATTCAACAATATTTTTCAAGGTCAGTGAAAATTTGACATGATTTGGTGGATTTTATTAAATTATATTGTTTTAGGGCATATTATTATTATACATTTGGAGCAATTTATCATTATTAACAAGAAAAAGAGGAAATTTGACATTTTGTGTTGGATTTTGTGATTTGCTTATTTTGTAGTTAATATTTACTGTAAATTTATATAAATTCAACTTTACTATCAAGGAATTGTGTATAATTTGAATTTATTTATTAACTCTTTCGATTTATTACTTTTCAATTGTTAATATTGGCTTTAGATTTCAAAATAATTCAACTTTGTAGTTAAGAAGTAGTTTAATTTGGATATTCTTTATTTCTATTGTTAATTATATGCATTTATTTGATATTATTAGCTATAAATTAGAGAGTATTCAACAATATTTTTCAAGGTCAGTGAAAATTTGACATGATTGGTGGATTATATTAAATTATATTGTTTTGGGGCATATTATTTATTATACATTTGGAGCAATTTAACATTATTATCAATAAAAAGAGGAATTTGACATTCTAGTGTTGGATTTTATGATTTGCTTATTCTGTAGTCAATATTAACAGTAAATTAATATAAATTCAACTTTACTATCAAGGAATTGTATATACTTGAATTTATTTATTAACTCTTTTGATTTATTACTTTTCAATTGTTAATATTAGCTTTATTTAAAAATAATACAACTTTATAGTTAAGAAATAGTTTAAATTGGATATTCTTTATTTTCTATTGTTAATTATATGCATTTATTTGATATTATTAGCTATAAATTAGAGAGTATTCAACAATATTTTTCAAGGTCAGTGAAAATTTGACATGATTTGAGTGGATTTTATTAAATTATATTGTTTTAGGGGCATATTATTTTTATACATTTGGAGCAGTTTATTATTATATACAAGAAAAGAGGGAAATTTGACATTCTGTGTTGGATTTTATGATTTGCTTATTCTGTAGTCTAATATTAACTGTAAATTTATATAAATTCAACTTTACTATCAAGGAATTGGTATATACTTGAATTTATTTATTAACTCTTTGATTTATTACTTTTCAATTGTTAATATTGGCTTTAGATTTACAAATAATTCAAATTTTAGTTAAGAAATAGTTTAAATTAGATATTCTTTATTTCTTATTGTTAATTATATGCATTTATTTTATATTAATAGCTATAATTAGAGAGTATTCAACAATATTTTTCAAGGTCAGTGAAAATTTGACATGATTTAGTGGATTTTATTAAATTATATTGTTTGGGCATATTATTTTTATACATTTGGAGCAAGTTTAACATTATTATAAGAAAAGAGGGCAATTTGACATTCTGTGTTGGATTTATGATTTGCTATTCTGTATTTAATATTAACAGTAAATTAATATAATTCAACTTTACTATCAAGGAATTGTATATAATTTGAATTTATTTATTAACTGTTTTGATTTGTTACTTTACATATGTTAATATTAGCTTTAATATAAAATAATTCATCTTTATAGTTAAGAAACAGTTTATATTTGATACTGTTCATTTTCTATTGTTCATTATATGCATTTATTTGATATTATTAGCTATAAATTAGAGAGTATTAAACAATATTTTTCAAGGTCAGTGAAAATTTGACATGATTTGGTGGATTTTATTAAATTATATTGTTTTGGGGCATATTATTATTATACATTTGGTGCCGTTTAATATTATTATCAAGAAAAAGAGGCAATTCGACATTCTGTTTTGGATTTTATGATTTGCTTATTCTTTAGTTACTATTGACCCTGAATTAATATAAATTCAACTTTATTATCATGGAATTGTATATAATTTGAATTTATTTATTAACTCTTATGAAGTCTTATGTTTCAATTGTTAATATTAGCTTTAGATTTTAAAATAATTAAACTTTCTAGTTAAGAAATAATTTAAATTAGATATTCTTTATTTCCTATTGTTAATTATATGCATTTTTTGATATTATTAGCTATAAATTAGAGAGTATTCAACAATATATTTCTAGGTCAGTGAAAATTTGACATGATTTGGTGGATTTTATTAAATTATATTATTTTGGGTATATTATTTTAAACATTTGCAGCAGTTTAACATTATTATAAAGATAAAGAGGAAATATGAAATTCTGTGTTGGATTTTATGATTTCCTAATTCTGTAGTTAATATTAACAGTAAATTAATATAAATTCAAATTTACTATCAAGGAATTGTATATATTTCAATTTATTTATTTACTCTTTTGATTTGTTACTTTCGAGTTGTTAATATTAGCTTTAGTTTTACATATAATTCAACTTTATAGTTAAGAAATAGATCAGATTTGTTATTCTTTATTTTCTATTGTTCAGTATATCTTTATTGATATTATTTGCTTATATTCATTAGAGAGTTCGAAAATCTGTTTCAAGGTCAGTGAATGTAGTACTTGATGTGCTGTGGATTGTATATTAGGGATAGGTTGGTGGCATATGATTATTAGACAATTTGGAGCAATAGAAACCTTAATATCCAAGAATAGGAGGAAAATGGGACCTTCTGTGTTGGATGTTATGATTTCTTTGCTTTAGTTAATACTAACAGTTAACTTAATATAAATTCAACTTTACTATCAAGGAATCGTATATACTTTGAATTTACTTATTAACTCTTTTGATTTGTTACTTTTCAATTGTTAATATTAGCTTTAGATTTTACAATAATTCAACCTTATAGTTAAGAAATAGTATAAATTGGATATTTTTTATTTGCTATTGTTAATTATACGCATTTATTTGATATTATTAATCATAAATTAGAGATTATTCAACAATATTTTTCAATGTCATTGAAAATTTGACATGATTTGGTGGATTTTATTAAATTATATTGTTTTGGGGCTTAGTATTATTATACATTTGGAGCAATTTAACATTATTAACAAGAAAAAGAGGAAATTTGACATTCTGTGTTGGATTTTATGTTTCGCTTATTTTGTAGTTAATATTAACAGTAAATTAATAAAAATTCAACTTTACTATCAAGGAATTGTATATACTTTGAATTTATTTTTTCGCTTTTTTGATTTGTTACTTTTTAGACGTTAATATTAGCTTTAGATTTTAATTTAATTCAACTTTATAGTTAAGAAATTGTTTAAATTTGATATTCTTTATTTTCTTATGTGAATTATATGCATATATTCTATATTATTAGCTACACATTTGATAGTTTTTAACAATATCATTCAAGGTTATTAGAATATGTTTTGATTTAGTGGATTTTATTAAATTATATAGCTTTGGGGCATATTATTATTATACATTTAGAGCAGTCTAATATTATTATCATGAAAAAGTGGCAATTTGACATTCTGTGTTGGATTTTATGGTTTGCTAATTCTGTAGTTAATATTAACAGTAAATTAATATAAATTCAACTTTACTATCAAGGAATTGTATATAATTTGAATTTATTTATTAACTCTTATGAATTGTTACGTTTCAATTGTTAATATTGGCTTTAGATTTAGAAATAATACCACTTATAATTAAGAAATAGTTTAAATTGGATATTTTTCATTTTCTATTGTTAATTATATGCATTTATTTGATATTATTAGCTATGAATTAGAGAGTATTCAACAATATTTTTCAAGGTCAGTGAAAATTTGACGTGATTTGGTGGATTTTATTAAATTATATTGTTTTTGGGCATATTATTATTATACATTTGGAGCAGTTTAATATTATTATCAAGAAAAAGAGTCAATTCGACATTCTGTGTTGGATTTTATGATTTTCTTATTCTGCAGTTAATATTAACCGTGAATTTATATAAATTCATCTTTATTATCATGGAATTGTATATAATGTGAATTTATTTATTAACTCTTATGAATTGTTATGTTTCAATTGTTAATATTAGCTTTAGATTTTAATATAATTCAACTTTATAGTTAAGAAATAGTTTAAATTTGAATTTCTTTATTTTCTTATGTGAATTATATGCATATATTCCATATTAATAGCTACACATTTGATAGTTTTCAACAATATCTTTCAAGGTTATTGAGAATTTGATATGATTTAGTGGATTTTATTAAATTATATAGTTTTAGGGCATATTATTATTATACATTTAGAGCAGTCTAATATTATTATCATGAAAAAGAGGTAATTTGACATTCTGTGTTAGATTTTATGATTTGTTAATCTGTAGTGAATATTAACAGTAAATTAATATAATTTCAACTTTACTATCAAGGAATTGTTTATAATTTGAATTTATTTATTAACTCTTATGAATTGTTACGTTTCAATTGTTAATATTGGCTTTAGATTTACAAATAATTCAACTTATAGTTAAGAAATAATTTAAATTAGATATTCTTTATTTTCTATTGTTCATTATATGCATTTATTTGATATTATTAGCTATAAATTAGAGAGTATTCAACAATATATTTCAAGGTCAGTGAAAATTTGAAATTATTTGGTATATTTTATTAAATTATATTGTTTTGGGGCATATTATTATTAAACATTTGGAGCAGTTTAACATTATTATCAAGAAATAGAGGCATTTTGACATTATGTGTTGGATTTTATGATTTGCTTACTCTGTAATTATTATTAACAGTAAAATAATATAAATTCAACTTTACTATCAAGGAATTGTATATAATTTCAATTTATTTATTAACTCTTATGATTTGTTGCGTTTAAAGTGTTAATATTGGCTTTAGATTTACAAATAATTCATCTTTATAGTTAAGAAATAGTTTCAATTAGATATTCTTTATATTCTATTGTTAATTATGTGCATTTATTTGATATTATTAGCTATAAATTAGTGAGTGTTCAACAATATTTTTCAAGGTCAGTGAAAATTTGACATGATTTGGTGGATTATATTAAGGTATATTATTTTTGGGCATATTATTTTTATACATTTGGAGCAATTTAACATTATCATCAAGAAAAAGAGGGAGTTTGACCTTTTGTGTTGAATTTTATGATTTGCTTATTCTGTAGTTAATATTAACAGTAAATTAATGTTAATTCACCTATATTATCATGAAATTGTATATAATTTGAATTTATTTATTAACTCTTATGATTTGTTGCGTTTAAAGTGTTAATATTGGCTTTAGATTTACAAATAATTCAAGTTTATAGTTAAGAAATAGTTTCAACTAGGTATTCTTTATTTTCTATTGTTAATTATATGCATTTATTTGATATTATTAGCTATAAATTAGTGAGTATTCAACAATATTTTTCAAAGTCAGTAATAATTTGAAATGATTTGGTGGATTTTATTAAATTATATTGTTTTGGGGCATATTATTATTATACATTTGGAGCAATTTAACATTATTATCAAGTAAAAGAGGGAATTTGACCTTCTGTGTTGGATTTTATGATTTGCTTATTCTGTAGTCAATATTAACAGTAAATTAATATAAATTCAACTTTACTATAAAGGAATTCTATATACATTGAATTTATTTTTTAAGTCTTTTGATTTATTACTTTTCAATTGTTAATATTGGCTTTAGATTTACAAATAATTCAACTTTATTGTTAAGAAATAGTTTAAATTAGGTATTCTTTATTTTCTATTGTTAATTATGTGCATTTATTTGATATTATTAGCTATAAATTAGAGAGTATTCGACAATGTTTTTCAAGGTCGTTGAAAATTTGACATGATTTGTTGGATTATATTAAATTATATTGTTTTGGGGCATATGATTTATATACATTTGGAGCAATTTAACATTATTATCAAGAAAAAGAGGAAATTTGACATTCAGTGTAGGATTTTATGATTTGCATATTCTATAGCTAATATTAAGAGTAAATTAATATGAATTCAACTTTACTATCAAGGAAATGTATATACTTCCAATTTATTTATTAACTCTTTTGATTTATTACTTTCAGTTGTTAATATTTGTTTTAGATTTCAAAATAATTCAACTTTGTAGTTAAGAAGTAGTTTAAATTGGATATTCTTTATTTCCTATTGTTAATTATATGCATTTATTTGATATTATTAGCTATAAATAAGAGAGTATTCAACAATATATTTCAAGGTCATTGAAAATTTGACATGATTTTGTGGATTTTATTAAATTATATTGTTTTGGGGCATATTATTTTTATACATTTAGAGCAGTTTAACATTATTATCAAGAAAAAGAGGCAATTTGACATTCTGTGTTGGATTTTATGATTTGCTAATTCTGTAGTAAATATTAACAGTAAATTAATATTAATTCAACTTTACTATAAAGGAATTCTATATACATTTAATTTATTTTTTAACTCTTTTGATTTATTACTTTTCAATTGTTAATATTGGCTTTAGATTTACAAATAATTCAACTTTATAGTTAAGAAATAGTTTAAATTAGATATTTTTTATTTTCTATTGTTAATTATATGCATTTATTTGATATTATTATCTAAAAATTAGAGAGCATTCAACAATATTTTTCAAGGTCAGTGAAAATTTGACATGATTTGGTGGATAATATTAAATTATATTGTTTGGGGCATATTATTTTTATTCATTTGAAGCAATTTAACACTATTATCATGAAAAAGAGGAAATTTGACATTCAGTGTTGGATTTTATGATTTGCTTATTCTATAGCTAATATTAAGAGTAAATTAATATGAATTCAACTTTACTATCAAGGAAATTTATATACTTTGAATTTATTTATTAACTCTTTTGATTTATTACTTTCAGTTGTTAATATTAGTTTTAGATTTCAAAATAATTCAACTTTATAGTTAAGAAATAGTTTAAATTGGATATTCTTCATTTTCTATTGTTAATTATATACATTTATTTGATATCATTAGCCATAAGTTAGAGAGTATTCATCAATATATTTCTAGATCAGTGAAAATTTGACATGATTTGGTGGATTATATTAAATTATATTGTTTGGATCATATTTTTTTTACACATTTGGAGCAATTTAACATTATCATCAAGAAATAGAGGGAGTTTGACCTTCATTGTTGGATTTTATGATTTGCTTATTCTGTAGTTATTATTAACAGTAAATTGATATAAATTCAAATTTACTATCAAGGTATTGTATATACTTTTTATTTATTTATTAACTCTTTTGATTTATTACTTTCAGTTGTTAATATTAGTTTTAGATTTCAAAATAATTCAACTTTGTAGTTAAGAAGTAGTTTAAATTGGATATTCTTTATTTCCTATTGTTAATTATATGCATTTATTTGATATTATTAGCTATAAATAAGAGAGTATTCAACAATATTTTTCAAGGTCAGTGAAAATTTGACATGATTTGGTGGATTATATTAAATTATATTGTTTGGCGCATATTATTTTTATACATTTGGAGCAATTTAACATTATTATCAAGAAAAAGAGGAAATTTGAGAAAATTTAACATTCTGTGTTGGATTTTATGATTTGCTTATTCTGTAGTTAATATTAACAGTAAATTAATGTAAATTCAACTATATTATCATGAAATTGTATATAATTTGAATTTATTTATTAACTCTTATGATTTGTTGCGTTTAAATTGTTAATATTGGCTTTAGATTTACAAATAATTCAAGTTTATAGTTAAGAAATAGTTTCAATTAGGTATTCTTTATTTTCTATTGTTAATTATATGCATTTATTTGATATTATTAGCTATAAATTAGTGAGTATTCAACAATATTTTTCAAGGTCAGTGATAATTTGACATGATTTGGTGGATTTTATTAAATTATATTGTTTTGGGGCATATTATTATTATACATTTGGAGCAATTTAACATTATTATCAAGTAAAAGAGGGAATTTGACCTTCTGTGTTGGATTTTATGATTTGCTTATTCTGTAGTCAATATTAACAGTAAATTAATATAAATTCAACTTTACTATAAAGGAATTCTATATACATTGAATTTATTTTTTAAGTCTTTTGATTTATTACTTTTCAATTGTTAATATTGGCTTTAGATTTACAAATAATTCAACTTTATTGTTAAGAAATAGTTTAAATTAGGTATTCTTTATTTTCTATTGTTAATTATATGCATTTATTTGATATTATTATCTATAAATTAGAGAGCATTCAACAATATTTTTCAAGGTCAGTGAAAATTTGACATGATTTGGTGGATAATATTAAATTATATTGTTTGGGGCATATTATTTTTATTCATTTGAAGCAATTTAACACTATTATCATGAAAAAGAGGAAATTTGACATTTAGAGTTAGATTTTATGATTTGCTTATTCTTTAGCTAATATTAAGAGTAAATTAATATGAATTCAACTTTACTAACAAGGAAATGTATATACTTTGAATTTATTTATTAACTCTTTTGATTTATTACTTTCAGTTGTTAATATTAGTTTTAGATTTAAAAATAATTCAACTTTGTAGTTAAGAATAGTTTAAATTGGATATTCTTTACTTTCCTATTGTTAATTATATGCATTTATTTGATATCATTAGCCATAAGTAGGAGTATTCATCAATATATTCAAGATCAGTGAAAATTTGACATGATTTGTGGATTATATTAAATTATATTGTTTGGCATATATTTTTTTACACATTTGAAGCAATTTAACATATCATCAAGAAAAAGAGGAAGTTTGACCTTCAGTGTTGGATTTTATGATTTGCTTATTCTGTAGTTAATATTAACAGTAAATTAATATAAATTCCACTTTTACTATCAAGGAATGATATACTTTGAATTATTATTAACTCTTTTGATTTATTACTTTCAGTTGTTAATATTAGTTTTAGATTTACAAATAATTCAACTTTGTAGTTAAGAAGTAGTTTAAATTGGATATTCTTTATTTCCTATTGTTAATTATATGCATTTATTTGATATTATTAGCTATAAATTAGAGAGTATTCAACAATATTTTTCAAGGTCAGAGAAAATTTGACATGATTGGTGATATATTAAATTATAATGTTTTGGGCATATTATATTATAACATTTGGAGCAATTAACATTATTATCAAGTAAAAGAGGAAGTGAAATTGGACATTCTGTGTTGGATTTTCTTGATTTGCTTATTGTCTGTAGTCAATATTACAGTAAATTAATATAAATTAAAATACTATCATAAGAATTCTATACATACATTAAATTTATTTTTAACTCTTTTGATTATTTACTTTTCACTTGTTAATATTAGCTTTAGATTTAAGACATTAACAACTTTTATAGTTAAGAAATAGTTTAAATTGGAATTCTTATTTCTATTGTTATTATATTGCATTTATTTGATATTATTAGCTATAAATTAGTGAGTATTCAACAATATTTTTCAAGGTCAGTGATAATTTGACATGATTTTATTAAATTATATTGTTTTGGGGCATATTATTATTATACATTTGGAGCAATTTAACATTATTATCAAGTAAAAGAGGGAATTTGACCTTCTGTGTTGGATTTTATGATTTGCTTATTCTGTAGTCAATATTAACAGTAAATTAATATAAATTCAACTTTACTATAAAGGAATTCTATATACATTGAATTTATTTTTTAACTCTTTTGATTTATTACTTTTCAATTGTTAATATTGGCTTTAGATTTACAAATAATTCAACTTTATTGTTAAGAAATAGTTTAAATTAGGTATTCTTTATTTCCTATTGTTAATTATATGCATTTATTTGATATTATTAGCTATAAATTAGAGAGTATTCAACAATATTTTTCAAGGTCAGTGAAAATTTGACATGATTTGGTGGATAATATTAAATTATATGTTTGGGCATATTATTTTTATTCATTTGAAGCAATTTAACACTATTATCATGAAAAGAGGAAATTTGACATTTAGAGTTAGATTTATGATTTGCTTATTCTTTAGCTAATATTAAGAGTAAATTAATTGAATTCAACTTTACTAACAAGGAAATGTATATACTTTGATTTATTTATTAACTCTTTTGATTTATTACTTTAAGTTGTTAATATTAGTTTTAGATTCAAAATAATTCAACTTTGTAGTTAAGAAGTAGTTTAAATGGATATTCTTTACTTCCCTATTGTTAATTATATGCATTTATTTGATATTATTAAGATATAAATTACAGACGTATTCATAAATATGTGTATAAGGTCAGGAAAATTTGACATGATTTGGTGGGATTATATTAAATTATAATGTTTGGGTCCATATTATTTTTATACCTTGTGAGCAATTTCACATTATTATCAAGAAAAAGACGGACATTGAGGAAAAAATTTGAATTCTGTGTTGGATTTTATGATTTGCCTATTCTGTAGTTAATATTAACAGTAAATTAATGTAAATTCAACTATATTATCATGAAATTGTATATAATTTGAATTTATTTATTAACTCTTATGATTTGTTGCGTTTAAATTGTTAATATTGGCTTTAGATTTACAAATAATTCAAGTTTATAGTAAGAAATCGTTTCAATTAGGTATTCTTTATTTTCTATTGTAATTATATGCATTTATTTGATATTATTAGCTATAAATTAGTGAGTATTTAACAATATTTTTCAAGGTCCAGTGATAATTTGACATGATTTGTGGATTTTATATATTATACTGTTTTGGGGAATAATTATTATTATACATTTGGAGCCAATTAACATTATTATCAAGTAAAAGAGGGAATTTGACATTCGTTGTTGGATTTTATGATTAGATTATCTGTAGTCAATATTAACAGTAAATTAATATAAATTTAACTTACTATAAAGGAATTCTATATACATTGAATTTATTTTTTAACTCTTTTGATTTATTACTTTTCAATTGTAATATTAGCTTAGATTTAAAATAACTAACTTTATTAGTTAAGAAATAGTTTAACTTAGATATTCTATATTCCTTTCTATGGTTAATATATGCATTTATTGATCTTATTAGCTATAAATTAAGAGAGTATTCAACAATATTTTTCAAGGCAGTTA